>OMNW01013582.1:0-21653 GCA_900303245.1 Selene dorsalis | reverse complement strand
TCCTGTTTTTTTTTTTTTTTTTTGCCTGTTTTCCTTTATTTCTTTATTTTGAGGAATTCATGTGGACATTGGTTCTGGAGTCTGTACCTTCCATTTTCTTTCCTTTCTCTTTGAATAGTACTTTGTTTGAAGTGCGGGACCTGAGACTGTGAATGGCGCTGGAAAATGACGTAGTTGACAGTGGAGTTTGGGAGTTTGGGCTGGGCTTTTTGTGAAGTCTTTGATCACGGCCTTGAGGCTGTCAGACTGTTGCAGTGTTACCAGAGAAGAAGAGATCGTCCTGGTGCTTCTCATACAGATGTCTAACATGACTTTCTTTGATTTGGCTACAGCAGAGTTCATTTTATCGTAAAAAACTGACAAGTGATTGACAGTATGGTGCTGTATAAACTTTGTTTTTTCTGTGGGATTAGATACCTTAAGTTGATTTAATTCACTGTGACTGTAATATTTTAATATTTTAATTTTACATGTTTCCAATGGCTGGCTAATTGTTTGGTCTTCAGTCTCTATACATTGAGATAAGTAAAGTCAAAGTGAGCTGGAAAAAAGTGTCATCATAAACATATCTTTGCCTGGTGAGATTGCAATCAGACAACTTCCTGTTACAGTGATTATGCTTCTTGATCCCATTACCACTATCAGAGTATGGTTGTTATGGTTGTTGCTCTACTCGCTTTATTGTCTTAATCTAATTATGATTGAATGCACAATGCGAATGTAGAGTAGATATGGATATTGAAAGCGTAACAGTATGAGAGCTTGTCTAACATATGAACTGTGGTCTGCAAACTAAGAATTACTTTCTGTCTTCAGGCTTGAGACACAAAATAGGTCTGAGCTTAACCTGTTCAACCATTTAACAAAACGCAGTTACAGGACAACTCACTTTGTTTAAATGATCGATCACCGTAAAGTGTGCCTTTTGAAAGGCCAAGAACCACAAGTTACGAGTTATTTCCTTACTGCTACTACACACACACACACACTGGAACATTAATGTCAACCCCATATGTCAGCTTTAAAGTGAGCACTGTGAATTATTATTTACTGAGAGGCATGAGACACTCTTAAATACACTTGGGTTTCCTTGAAGATGTTGCTATTTTTAACCTCCATTTACAATCTCAAGGTCTCTCTTTGCTCAGAAATCTGCCCCTCCATCATGATTGTGAGAGGAGAAAGTGTATTGAACCAAACACCCTGGACACATACAGCCAAAAGCAGACACCGGAGGGAATTAATTTGACAGCACATATAGTCAACGTTTTAAATTTCACATAGCTCATTATTTTTAAGCTGTCTCACCTCTTATGTTGCCAGGACTGCTGCTGCTGTGTGCCAACAGCTCTTTGAGATGCCAATAATGTTTAGCACAACCACGGTGAAACTACAGACCTCTGACTTTGGAAAAACCTGTACTGTGTTGCAAGATCACACCACTCACAAACTCTGTCTTCCCTTCTTTACAACAACTGAGAAAGTCATGATGTGAAAAAGTTCCTGACCAGTCCACTGTCATTTCTTTAGTGCAGTGGCAAAACTTTTGTGATGCAGTGAATGACCCAACTGGACAATGTGTGGGTGATATTTGTCTTTTTATTCCAGGGGAAACTTTCAGCTCTAATCTGTCTTTCAAATCTTTTTTTTTTTTTTTTTAACACAGTCACACATGAAACACCAAAAATACTAACAGCTGCTCATCTACACATAACCTGTATGAGTCATCCCACTCGTGACAGCATGGAAACTGGACATGAAACGTTTGATCACATACATACCGCTGTTTACCACAGGAAGCAGCACCTTATGATGTGCTAATGTTTGATGGAGAGACGGGGCCTGGGGGTAAACCGTCTGTGCTGGTCAGGTTCAGGCTGTTTGTGTCGCACTCTCCCTGAGTGTTTCCAACGAGATGGAGACACAGTCGTGGCAGCTTTCGTCACTTTGTACCTGAGGAGCAACCTCAACTGAAGCAGTAGGACGGCAGCCAACTCTCACTGCAGTAACTGTGCTGACTCAGCCCATGCAGTATAAGCACATGTTCACTGCTGTCTGCTGTGAGGAGGCTGTGCCTGTGCTGCTGGGGCTTTTGCAGTGTGTTGCTTAATGACGCCCTTGTCATCACTTTTAATCAGTTCATCAAGCACAGCGAGTATTTTGAGGAAAAAAACAAAAAAAGAGGGAAGCACCACCAGGCATACACATACAGTGTGCTCAGATGCTAATGATTCGGTTGTTATAGCAATGAAGTAGTGCTATGATTACATTGTTAACTCTTGGTTAAGGCCCACAATTGAGTAGTTATAGCTCAATGATGAATAATTTGAAGTAAGCATGAAGAAAAATCAACTAACCTAGCTAAAAATATAGCCGATGACAACCAGGTGAACCTTGACCTGGATGATCACAGTGATCGCAAAACACATCGTCTATGAATGTACTGGCCTCTGTGTGGGGTTTTTTTCTTTCTTTCTTTCTTTCTTTCTTTCTTTCTTTCTTTCTTTCTTTCTGTGGCATAAAAATGTAACTTACTGTTAACTGACGCACCATCAAATGTCTTGTCCAACAAACAAACAAAACCCAATCATTTTTAGTTTAAAACCAGCTCACATCTGATGGTCTTATGGTCTAAACAATTGGTCAGTTATCCAGACAGTTGCTGAATACATTATTAGTCAGTTATCTTTGATTAATTGATTTTTCAGATTATCAAAATGGACCAAGATTAAACAAAAAACCTGGAGCTTGGTTGGTGTGAGTGCTATCACTGAGCCCCATGAAACACACACGAATCCTTTAAATGGAACAAATTACAGCAAACCAACACCTCCAGCATTTTCCAGCTAATTATGATGTGCTAGTTAGATACAGCTGCTTATCAATATCTGCTAATGATACTGCTGTGATTATTAAACACAGGCGTTGGTGGACAACAACAGCGACAGCTCATCAGCCTTAAACAACTCCTCACTGCAGTACCGTGGGGTTGAAAGTGTTTTACTTATTTTATTTTCACTGTAAACAGATTCTAAATAGCAGGAAGTACAGTGTGAGGGAAAAGTCTGTGTGAGTGGAATGACAGGGAGGGTTGTTTTGAAGTTTGTTTTCTTGCTCTCATAATCCACCTACTCAAACCCCTCTGGAAGGAGGTAGAGCTCTGTGCTGAGGAAACACAGCTGTTTGAAGCCTGACAGCCAAACAGAGACACCACAGTGTAAAGATGAGCATATTGGAATACTAAAATCACTTTTAAAACTGTGCATTTACTCCACCGCCTAAATGCCATTCACAATAATAGGCAGGTGCACAATTAAATAGTAGTAACCTGCACCATAGATTTAAGTTACACAATACCCGAGTACGAGTGAAGCAAGCAGTGCTGCTGCTGCTTGTAAAGTTCTCACACTGTCTTGATAATGAACATATTCCATGGGTTTACCATACTGTGTTTTATATATGCAGCTCTTCAAACGGCGAAGGCTGATGAGCAGAGTTAATTAACAAGCAGCAGAATGGCTCTAGGGTTTATGTAATGTTACACCCACTTTGTCAGGCCAGATTAGCCCAGAACAGAGGGGAAAAGGGCATGAACAAGTAAATGAACAAGGGAAATAAAGGAACAGATTCCTCCCAGTTTGGCTGACTGCCATGCTGTGGCATAGCCCATGTTGAATATCTTGCAATGCTGTTAAGGTACAGGTGGAAATTGAGATCTATCCAGCACAGCAGTGTGAAGTCTGATCATAAACAAAGAGACACTGATTATAAATTATAATAATTCTGCTTGTCTCCATTTAATTTCATAACACGCAGCTCAGAATAGCATTTCAGAGGAGGAAATATACACAGTTTCTTTCTAAGTGGGACTCTTAAATGAACTAGTTCGACTATGGGAACACTAGCCTGTGCAGTGCATTATCTCATCACTCTACACTCGCTCTGCCAGGTTTCAGGTCATTCACTGCCTGCAAAGAGAGTGAAAAAATACACATCCATGCTAGTCTAGTGTTAACTGCAGAATCTGTCTCGTCAATGACACTTCAGCGGGTACTTTAAATGCATGTGAAGCTGCAGAAGATGCATGTAACAGATTTTACCCAGGCTGTGTCACACAGATATCTGAGTACATGTGGCAACGTGCAGCAGGACTACTGAGAATAGATCAGCTCTCTAAGCTCCTTCAAACATTCCCCGCAACTTGTCTAGTTGGGCTTTCATGTCAATTAAGTTAAGAAAATAATGGACGGGAACGGATTGTTATGCCTCTCACCATTTGTTCATATCATTCTGGAGGCAGTGCACAACTGAAATGCTGTTGTGACTTTTGCTTGATTCCATGTGAAGTGTGGATGACAAGCATAAAGGAAAGAAAATGCTCAAAATGATATGAAAGACAGTTTTTACCTTTCAAGTTAAAAAGGCAGCGAACTCAGAGAGCACAATCAAGAAAAATTGAAAAGTTGTCACAGTCAAAAATCAGCAGAGTCATGTCATTCAGTAGCACATCTATAAACATTTCAGAGTGTGTTATCGAATGTTATTGCTTTCGCTGCTCCGGTAGTTAATTTTAGAATAACAGAAAAAGGCTGCCAAGCTCCCATTCAACACGCAATGATGACATTGTCTTCAGGGGCAGCATTTCTTTTCTTTTTTTTCAGAATAATGGAGTTCAGGAGAAAGACTGCACCTTAATTTCCCTTCTCTTTTCTTTGTTTTTGCATGAATGAACAAAATAACAATTGTTCTTTATAAGTGATGTGGATTTAGTCACCACAGGTACGCACACAGTGTCACACATGATTTAAAGAAGATGGAGAAGCTCTAATCTGTGTTGCCACCGTTACTTATCTACATTGGTACATGTGCACAGCTGTCTCACGGAATCTCAGCTCGTGAATATCACAGGAAACGGCATCAATAAAAAAGGGATGATATAAATACATTCAATGGCTAATGTGGAAACACCTGCAGGGCATTTAGCAGTCACAGGAAGAATCATGACTTGGACCTTGTGAGCCGAGTGGCACCTCCTGTGATGGGACATTAAAGAGAAACCTCAACCCTGGACTGACCCCTGCACACGAGGGAGTCAGACTGACCTTGGCATGCATATACAGTAAAACTCAAATGCATGCACATGCGCGCACACACACACACACACCTAATGCAGATTCAAGTATACAGTGGTTCTATGCAGTGAGTAAGCATGGCTCAGCATTGACTTGCTTTATATGCTACACAGAGAGGCTGCAGAGGAAGGACAAGAGAGAATGATGCTTTGGCCTTCAATAAGCACTTACTTAGATAACTCAGAAGGAAAACAGTTTCTATTTTAGGCCATCTAAGAATGATAAAGCATCAACAGAGAAAGAGACCATCAAAACTGATGTGCAATATCCTCATTTTAATTTTATGTCCTTTAGCAAGAAAAAAAATGCACAGTCATGCAAAGCACCCAAGATAATTTTAAAGTGAGCAGATGCAGCTTACATCGCAACTGACTCTAAACCAGGTGCAGATGAAATCTCCACTGTGCTTTTGTATTTCCAAAGGCAATTAAATAATAACACCATGCATTACAGGAGAAATAGCTTCCAAGCTGGCTGATAGGAGGACTGCAAAAATGACTTGTCATGCTGCCTCCTCAAGGAGGTGCAGAGACAAGACCCCTTTTACGTCAAATGAAAAAAGCTGTAAAGAAGGTGTCATGTCTAACATCCCTGCTTGCCATTTTTGTTGTTGCCGACAGTGTCATCTCTTGAACTCTGTGTGCAAAAACACAATGTGATCACAATGAGAACACAACAAAAATGTATACCATGATACCAGGTGTAACGTAAAGTGTAACACCTGGTTTACATTGTTAGTAGGTTACCACTAAAAGAGACTTCACAGAAAATAATCAGTTGCAGAAACATCTCTTTGTAACCAGTACACTGAAAAACAGTGGTATAATTAGAAAAACAGATAGTTACAGACGCACCATGTAATGTTGCAATGCTCCATGAATTGAATACTGGTCCTGCCTCTGTGTGAGAATAGACCTTTTAAAAATAAATGACTGCCAATCTGATAAACACTTTCAGGTAGCTCACAGGAGGGGAGCTCATAACACATCAGCAGGGGGAGAGGTAGAACAACCTGGCCCTCCTATACAACCAGCAGCTGAGACATCACCTCCAAAAGCTCTGTAACAAATTAGCATCCATTACAATATCAACATTCAACGTTCATTGATATTGGCTTCAGAATAGTGACACTTCTAACACATGCATGTTAATACCGTTTTTACTGTACCATAGAAAACTCCAATGTACACTACAAGACTCATATTCTACTGCATAGAAAAAAATGACCATGAAGTTGAATACACAGCTCTCCAAAACAACACTTCAATGACAGCTTTTACTGCACAGCTATTAGACAACATTCGCTTTAGCTTGGTTGTCTTAATAAACTGGAAACTACTTGTTTTTAATTAAACCTGTCTCCTGAATGAAGCTGCGCCAATAAAATGTCTGCTGAAGTGTCAAAAATGCCAAGGTGAATATGTTTGTACATTCATAACAACATAGCTGCACTGAAAGTTTTCTGTGGAGTCTTTTTGAATTCTCATCTATTTTTCTGCTTCCTTTATTTAGCTACTGACAGTGACACCACAGTACCTCTTTTCTCCTCTTACTTTATTTGGAGATCATTGATCAAACATGTTCTTTCATCGCAATGTCTGACTGTTACTCAAGGTGTTGTGTCTCATCTGGGAGATGAGTGGAGTTTCCCCAGGCAGGTAAAGACTTTTGTTGGCTGCCCAGAGCAGCCAGAGCCCCGCTCTGACCGAGCTGTGCTCTCCTTTCATCAAGTCTATCGATAATAGGTGGAAAGCAAAACAACACTGCTTTCATGTGAGGCATATGGACACAAATGTAATAAAGTTGCTTTACATAAGCCTGGCAACATTGTCTATAGATTTGTGGCCAGTTTTACAGAACAGAGTCATAAGCAGCTGAGGATGATGGGTAGGCACCGCCACTGGTACCTATTCCACACCACCCTCCCTGTCTGTCTGCCTCTTTCCCTTTCTCAGCTCAGGAGTTTCTTCCCCAGAGTTCAGCACCTCCTCAAGGAAAAACACGACAAGACAGGTCATAAATGGGACCCAGGTGCAAGTCATTGTTTTAGAGTTTCACTCCACCTCTTCCAACCTCTCAGCTTACCTGTGCCTTCTTCCTACATTTTGATTGACAGTGCAATGGCTTCTACAAAATCACTTGATGATTTCCACATTTCTGTTATTTTTCTCCCTAACTTGTACAATAGTTTAGACAAAGGAAGAACAGTCTGAAACGACCTAATTTGAATAATCCTAGAGCAGAAGAGAAGGATGCATTTACATAACCACAAGCTGGATTCCACTCTAGGCACTAGATTCCTTGAGTGTGTCTCTGGATTCGTTTCTATCTGTAAAACTTGGCATGGGAAAAAAAAAAATCACAATTTTCTGGAAAATAAAAAGTGACTTTGCCTGCAACATAATAGTTAAATGTATCCTGAAATCCTTAAGCACGGTGGACTAAACTGGAATGATATCTAAAGTCCAGTGTATTATATTTCCTTGACTGTTTGGAAAGTGTATCCTTCTGAACAGAAACACCCCTTTGCAAAGGCTTTTGACTTATGCTGCCCACAGTATCTCAGGCTGATCAAAGCACTGACTAACCCTCAATGACACAAGGCCGGAAGATCTCCAGATAGATGAATAGATTAGCATCATTAATGGCAGCGACACAGGCATTTAATTGTGGCTCTTGTATTCTGGCTAGCGTGAACCCGCAGCAGGGTATCTCTCAGTGGTGAAGCCCAGCCGGCTCCAGTGGCAGTCACAGAAAGGCAGCGCTGACTGATTGGCTGAGATGTTAATTTCACAGAGCTATATCCATGGCTACACTTCCATTTCGTTTTGAAGAGAGACGCTTGTTCATCTAGTTGCATCCACTTGACAAGCGAGCTAATTATCAGTTGCTGGGACTTGCCTAAAGATCGTCAGATTATTCATGTAGGAAGAAACTGAAGGATTTTGTTGTGCATCTTAAGAGGCAAAGAAAAACTAGAAGGTAAAGCACAGTGATGAATGATGAAGCCTTAACTGGTCTTTGATACTGATGCTTGGCAAAGACTTTGTAAAACTGAGTAACAGTAATTATCATATCATCTTATCAAGAGAAGTTTTTTTGTAGACTTACAAAGACATGCTCCGACATTAAAGTGTGGACAACATAGGTCACAAACTGTACGCTATGTGTGAACAAAATGAAACAGTACTGATATTATGAATGAAACTCCTCATCACTGTTTCTCATCATATCTTTGCTTAAATATGAGTCAGCTCCATGCACACAAGGACTCAATATCATGCTCCGAGAAAGTTTGTTGGTTGAATGATTTCTATTATGCCAAGCAAACTTAATCAATGGCGGAGAAGCATTTGAGAGGGTTTATTCAATAATACTCAGTGATATAAAATAAGATCATCAAATGAGCTTTGTGAAGAGTGATAAAACTATGGTTCTCATGACTGACTCTGCTTTAACCTTTCTATCTTTCTCCTTCTTCACTCAACTATTCAATTCTCAGAGATGGAGATGAGAGAGCAGAAAATGAAGCAAAAGAAAACACCAGAGATGAGAGGAGAAAATGCCACATGACAGCACAAGGGAGTCCTATTTAATTTACCAGGGCCAAAGCATGACCAAATCTGAGGAACACTATGAATAAATGACATGCATTATTTCACATGGATCTGCTTTGACTTTCACTGTTTTTGTTAACTTTGTCATTTTCCTGCTCCCTCCACTCGCAGCGCCACGCCTGCACAAATGGGAGCTTCTGAAATGAGTCCAGTGTGCCGGCATGTTCCTCCTCCCCTTTGTCTGTGCTGTAAAGAATGTCCCCACACTGCTGCTGTGTAAATGTCCCCAGCTTTGCTGATGGATCTTCGCAGGGTGGATCCAACAGCAGGGTCTGATTGAATTTCCCACCATCAGATTAATCTCAAGCAGACACATGGAGCCACCTGCATCCATGCATAAATATGCGCGTGCACATCCACATGAATATGACCAAATAATCACATTCACACAAATAAATGGACACAAGAACAAACATAAAATTTAAAAATAAAAAAAGGTATCCCGTTCATAAACATGCGTAGAAAATGTAACTAAATATACTGAATTCCCTCACTGTGGGTCAGTCACAGAGCATACATTCTTCCCAATCTCTTGGCCTTGGGGCACATTACAGCACATACATTATGCAGTGCATATACATGGTGAATGTCCTACCTAAAGAAAGGAATCTGAGCAGCCACACCTGAAATCATTTTTACAATAAAGTCTAATGCTGTTCATGATTCATATTCAAATGGTCTCTTCAAACTCAATTACCTATTTATTAAGGCCACAATGCAACAATATCACAATATGAGTTGACAGCTGTGATTACTTCTCCTGACGCGGTTGTACTTAGCACCTAATTATCACTTTTAATGTGAAAATGTCTGCTTCTTCCAATAGAGTACACCGTTATAATCTTCTGGCGGCAGTTACAGTAAGCTGCAAAACAAAACTCAAGACGGAGTTCTAGGCAATGTTGATGTGCAGACAATTATCTTCTCATATTCAATACAAGAATGGTGGATTTAGTTGTGATACATCTGCAAGTTATGGTAGGAAAAATTACCATAATCATCTCATTTAAAATGATGTATTAGGTTATTCACGGCAGCAGTATGCCTCTGTAAACTGTTTATGATGGCCTTTTTTTTAAACAATGGGAACCCATGACCTCTGTTAAACAAAGCTAACTTGCAGAGACAGCAGTAGCTTGTGGCAAATACACAAAAAAGTGGGTTTAAAATTAAAGACAATAACAGTGATAAAAAAAAAGGTGAATAAAATTACACAGATGCTTATCTTTAGGATTCTGCTGCACTCTATAATTGTTGTGATACTGCTGAATTAATGGTTAACTGAGCCATCATGCCTGTGCCCTAAAGTGGAAATTATGAGTCATTATCATAATAGGTCTGCTTTGGTTTTACTGAATTAATAGCCCCTAAAACTTTACACCATTCTTCACAATTATCATAGACTTTGAAAAGTGATACCAGCTTTTTATTATCAAATTATTTTGTCTAATAGTTTCATCTGGGCTCACAGTGCCAGTGCAGCTGGGCAGCTGTTTGCAGGTAGGGTAAAGATATTTAAGAAGACCTTTGTTCCCTGCACATATGTTTATGTTTGGAGGAGGAAGTTTCTTTGGAACAGTTGGTTCCCAACACATCTGCTCTGACAGGGAGTCATTTTAACAGTCTTACTGAGTGTCAAACTACTTTTTTGCAGGAGTTAACTTAACTTTTTGAAGTTTCACTGTGAAGTGTTGCTAGAATGCACAGGTTTGTGAGATCATTGAATATGTACTGTATTTATCTATGTGATGTTTATCACTATATCACTTCAAGGACATGGTCTTTACAAAAAATGTTAAATGACTGGGATTTACAGTGAAAAAGTATAATTAGAGATTAGTTTATAGCTCAAATGTATTTTCCACTTAACAAGTGTAAGATTTTCTGTGAGTGCTGTGGTGAGATTTTGCTTTAATGGTACATGCTCCACCGGATGAGCTACTGAAGCACCCACATAATTAGCTATTCTAATCAGAGGAGCCCAGGCAAATCAGACAATATTTGGGATGAGTAGAAAGCTTGCTGTGATTATTCTGGATACAGATTACTCAATGACATTATACAAAATATGCAACTAATTTTCAGGTCAGGTCCAGGCCAGGACCCATTTATAATGCCTTAGTATATTGGTATTTATACCATTGCTTAGTCATAAATAGTGATCTATTGTATCTCTCTAAACCAAAATAGCAACCTCTCAAAAGTTAAGATTTGACTCTTTCTTTCACATTTTTTCAAGGTAGACAGCAATATTGCCACTGAGGCCGACAGAAACAGAAAAATTACCTTTTAAGAAATGAAATAAAGCGCTGAAGATTGCAAAAGAAACCTTATTCACAAAGCAAGAGCCCAGTTTCATAAGCACGCAGCTCATGCTGAGGTCCAAGGTCACGGACAAGGAAAGGTTGTTCACTCAAAATAACAACCTCATATTATTTTGGAGACAGAATAAAGAGAAGCTCTGAGAATATTTTCTATGTTATCTGTATCTATTTTTTCAAATAACTACAACTGAGATGGTTGAATTTTTATCATTTTGATAAATTAGCTGGTGCTTTGGCAAGAGAGAAACATACTACCAGGATTACACATCTCGCATGTATATCAAGAGAAGTGGTTTCTCTGAAGCGAGCTGAAATGTCACACAGGTTTGACTCAACATCAGACAAGTGCAGCGACATTTCACACACTGTAATAATCTCTTAGCAAGCATTATCTGAAGCATCACTTTCACAACACGACTTTACTCAGTGACAGAAACAGTAAACAGTATGACCTCTTCCTCACATGTGAATCTCTTCTGATAATACTGTAGGTACGTGCAAGTTCCTCTTACACCTGTAAGTTAAACCCAAACCCATAATGGTGTGCTTTGTCAATCCCCTGCAACTACTAAACTGTGCCTTAGTTCTCTTCCAAGCCACCTCTGCAATTTTAAAGATCACTCTCCACCCTGAAGCCCTGTTTGCCATGCCAGCAAACAATCTAAAAGTAGAAATGGAAATAGACTCAATTAGAGTTTTACTGAATAGAAGCAGTAGTGTGCCTTCGCAGTGCTTCTCACGGAAGAAAATGTCATTGGTAGCCTTTCTTATAGATCTATTTAAGCTTTAAGTCATGGCTAAGAGATAATCATTTAATCATTTCTGAGTGACATAATAAAGCTCTTTTGTGAATATCTTTAAAATATATATTTGTAAATACTCATATTCAATATTACTATACAGCGAATGTCAAAACCATGACACTGTGCATAGTGCTGCAGTACTACACTGAAAAAGAAATATACCAAAAGGAGCATTTTTTTGTCCATAGCATTGGCATTAACAACTGTTTACTTAACGGTCTTAGCAAGAGCTTCAACCACTGTTGTCCTAATAAGACCAAAGGTTATAACACACGCTCATACAATGCTAACTTCAGTACAAGAAAATAATTGCTCTAGAAACAGAAGCAAAACAAGAGAGCTGGCTTCTCCTGCAAGGGCAGTTTCATGCTGAGCTTGCAATGTTTCTTCTAGACTGGTAGTAAATTGCTGTTAATGTTAACATTTACTATGTAGCAATTATAATATCTTTTAACACTAAAATAGCCACGTCTAATATTACCAATGTCTACTGAAGTATCACCCAGTGTCTATTGTGCCTTCAAGGCAATGTGATAGAGGGAAGGGTATAAGATCAAAAGACCAAGTTTAACAGGAGCCCAGGATAGGAAACCAACTTCAGTCCTCAACAGCTTGAACATTACAGAAAAATTACTCCCTCCGGACACATCATAATCACCATTATGTTCCTCATAGTCCTAACCATTTCTTTATAGCCATTCTGTAGGTGATGCAGCATTTTGGACAAATGAGCAGGTGTGGACATTGAGGTCATGGAGGTGCTGCTGCTCACTGCCTTCACACCAGATGGCAAATCCTGTCTCACTTCTTTGTTCTCCATGCTTATTTTTCATTTCTGCTCGGTTTCACTATGACAGTCAGTGCTATTCTTGCTGAGAGAGATATCGCCCACTGCTGAAGATGGCACTGAGAGGCCCGCCATCAAGTCAAATGAATGCAGATGCATTTATGAGATGCAAGCTTCTGTTTACTGCAATAATTTCCCTCAGTGGGGGTGATCACTGCGAAGCACCCTGCGTATAGATCATCTGTTAAACACATCTCATCTCTTATGCTCTCCCTTCCAACCTCCCTCAGCAAAACAGTGGCTAATTAGTTCTACCCAGTTTTAGACTAATTTACTGCAGTACGTGCACGCCCGTCCTCAAAGCTCAAAAGGTGTTTAAAGATGAATGCGTCGGCACTATTGTTGTCCATTTGTGTGTGTTCGTACTTGTCGGTGTGTTCAGCCTGACGAAGACATGTCTTGCCAGGATGATGTATGCATGATAAGCAACTGTGAATCAAACTGTGAGCTGAATCGCAGCACTGGAGAGAAAATGACAGAGAGCCACAGAGGGTGAAGGGGATGGATAGAAAGACTGAGAAGAGAGAGAGAGAGAGAAGAGACTAGACGCTGAGCCCCTAGGCCGGGTAATTGTAATGGTGTCAAATGAATAAGGTCATTACTGTGTAATGTCTTTCAGGGCATCACAGTCTATTTGTTATGTCCTTTATACACCCAGGCAATGCCTGGATTATGACACAAAGGCTTAGGTCTAATTTGCATCACTTGAGTATATAGCAGACAGATTATCTTTCTATTTTAATGTCTAACTTTTAGACTCATGAGACAAAACATTATGACCACCTGTCGAATTCGTTGTAGGTTCATTATGTGCCGCCAAAACAGTTCCAAGCCTCATAATGTGATGTGTCCAACATCTCTGAATTTGCCCTGTGGTTATCTGCAGCCAAGACATTAGCAGCAGATCATCAGATCCTGTAAGACCTTAAGGACCAACACACCCCCACTCCCTGTCACAGGTTTGTGGTTTGTCCCACCTTGGACCTCTGACTGTAGATGCTCACCACTGCTGCCTGCTGCTCTTTTGGAGCCAGTCCAACACAGTCATATTGGCAGATAAATCGATAATGAAAATAATCATTAGTTGCAACCCTGGTACCTGCATTAAGAGAGGCAAACATATTGGCAAGGGCTGCTCTTGTCGAAATCACTGACTGTTGTCACATTGTCTATGTGCTGCTAATGACCCTTGACCTTGTTGGATGCCCCCAGGCCCTAGACTGTCCCATTTGTCTACGTGACGTGGCTGACAGCCTGTCTACCCAGCAGGTGCTCTCAGGCCTTACTTTCAGCCACTGACCCGCACTGATGAAAAACCAGGCCGTCTGTTAGCTCTCTCAAGCCAGGCTTGTTGGCACATGGTGCAGCCCACTGCCACCCACAAATACACACCCATGAGCACACTTAGACTGTACACAAACAGCACACATGCAGACACTTAAGCAGAATGGTTGGTCCATGCATGCAAATACTATACACATCGATGACAGTATACACACATGCAATTGCCATTATGGCATGTCTCAGATGGCACTGAGTGGCTGTACTAACACCATGACTCCTGCCATATGGTCACTGACATACTGCTCTTCATTAGGGCTCAAAGCGACAGCCCTCTGGGGCTAAGCTGTAACTCACTGACGCATCATGGGCAAAAAGGCTGCCGCCCAAATGGCCTAAATTACCTTATGAACATTCATTGTAAAGCTTCAAATAAGTCTTCACCCATTCATCTACTTGAAGACAGCAGCTAGTGTTCTCCACGTGTAGGAGAAATTTCAATATTGGTGGAAGGCAAATAGAATTATACGTGGAGAATGAGGGCAGACTTCTAAAATAGTCTTAAAAAAAGCCATTTGTCACAGCAACCCTTAAAAGCCCATTTAGAAGCCCATTAAATGAGATTTACAGAAGGCAGACACAATGGCATGTGCTGTTTTACAGTCTAAAGCAATCCAGTGGTGTGTTTTTTTTTCAACAAGTACAACATTCAAGTTCAATTTCACACATCTTCACAACTCAATGTTTTGTTGGTCCAGTGTCAGAAGTCATCTTTTGGCAGAGTATGAATAGTACTGCTCAGTTTGCAACTGCTGCCTTTACCAGATGATGTGTCATTATCACACAGAGTACATCAACTGCATAGCGCTGCTTGCTATCTTACTACATTCATCAATAAAACCAAATTCACAATGCTATCTCCACTACCTGTAATGAATTCGGGCAGTTCCTGAATTCAAATGTCTGTTCTGTTGGCTAACTGGGATCGCTATTTGAGCCAATTCATTTGTATTATCAAGAACGCAAAGCTTTGAATTCACTACAAAGATGAAAAAATATGCAAAAGCAAATATGTTTGTTATTGCACACCAGATCATTGTAGACAAGTAATAGCTTCCCTTTCATCTCTACAGGTACACCTCTGTTTGTCTGGTCTCCCCTCAGCCTGTCTCACCATGTATAAATACATTTTGTACAAGATAGTGAAGGTTTTTATTGCATAATTATTTCCTAATCCTAACTGAGAGAGACAGATAGATAGATGTACTCTTTATAAGCTCTTGCTATGTTAATAGCAAGGCTAAGGTATAATTTACATTATTTGAACAATCTATTGTCTTTCTTTTGCATTACAATCAACTGTTTTCTGTTATCTGTTACCTTTGAAGAGCTGTTTTGGACTTGGACAACCTAAAACAATATTTGTAGTCTAGTTTGTGTCCTTTTGTCCTGGATCATTTACATCTTTATATCCATTGTGGTGTAAGTCTGCTTTTGAAAGTCAAGCGTAAGTGAATGAATAAAATCTGAGCACATTACTTTTTGTTTGAGGTTGCATACTTCACTGCATCTGGTTCTTCTTTCTTCTAAGTGTTGAAATATAAGTGTCAGAGAAATGCATTGTGATAAAAATGCAACCACTTTTCATTTTTGCTTTAGATGCAGCTTTTTTTTCTAAGGCTATCAGGTAAGAATGGAACAAATAACAGTGATTTGTTATATTCACTGGGAGTATATTACCCACTTGAAAAAGCCTTGACTCTTATTAACAGCTGAAATTCTACACTCTACAACAACACAAACTTTAGTGAAGACTTAAAGATTGCAAAGTGTGTAATGAATCTGTTAATTTTTTGATATCATGTTCTTAGATGGTGCCTTTTGGAAACATACTGTTCAATAATTTCCACTGTGCAACATCACATTACTCTGATGGACACTTTTACTCACACTTGAGAAGACTGTTCAGGGCATTAAAGTGGTTAGAAAAGACTATGATTTAAAATACTTCTTGCAAGCCCCCCTCACTTCTACATTAGTTAACTGAGGTTTTGACATTTAATAGCTGTCACTGGCTACAGTTAAACGATAGCTAAAGCTGACATTTGACCATGAAGCTGTATTATAAATTTGGTCTTAAAATGTTACATAGATAGTAGAATATTCATCTGAGTTAGTTTAATAAATAAGGAGTCATATGGGAGAAATATTTGCAGTATGGCTGTTTAAATATTCAAAAAAGAAATTGCAATGAAAGCTAGTATGTTTCATTTTAAGAATGCTAGAAACCTCATGAATCACATTTAAATTAATGCAAAAAAGGTCAGGCCCCTCTCACAGTTACATTATGAGGGCGACTCAGTGGTCAGTTAATTTTATGTGGATATACATGCACTGTAGTATATTTAGTATTTTTTATAATACAATGTAAATTTTACTGTTTTAATTTATATCCTTTGTGCCTACTGTGAACATATCACACCCTTGCATACAGTAGAGGCACATTCATACACATATATTCATATACTATAAATGACATGCTATTTTCCACTGTTCTCTGATGTTTCTTTGTCTAGAGGGCTTGTCAGATTAATGCTAATGCATTATGCCAAACACGTTGCTTTCCTCTGTTTGTTCCCAGTGCAGGGGCTTGAACAGCTACTATATTAGAGCATATGATGAGGTTTCACTATGAATAAAATAATGTAGAGACAAGTGTGGTATAGAGGCCACTTCCAGGAAGATAAGAAAATAAAATGCATGTGAGAGGGATCGACAAGAAGGCATACGGGAGGCAGGAGCTACCTGTATCTAGCTTCCCATCTGCCCTGCAACCTTGCACAGATGATAACAGGACGAGGGACCTCTATGAACACTCCTGTCATTGCAGCAACAAGAGCAAAACCAACTGGAGTGATAGATATGAAAAAAAACAGTCAGATTATTATCCACACTACTATGTTTGTTTTTTTTTCCTCAGGAAGATGTTTAATGTTATTTTAGCCCTGTGCCACCCCAGTCAATTCAAAGTAACAGTTAAAGACAGACATCACTTTTAGTTGGGTAACTACTGGTGATTAAAAGAGCATTGTAATTGTGGATGACTAAACACATTCTGCTGTGAACTACCAATATATTATATAACATTGTTCCCTGGAAATGGATTGCATTGTGTGTATTATCTATTAATGCTTGTATTTCTAGGTGCATAATCATAATAGAACTTATAAAGGAGTGCTTTTGTCATATGTATACATGCCCAAATGAAAGATTGCAAATACTTATTTGTCCGGCTTTCAGTTTATTGGCCTAACTGACCAATGGAGTGTGCAAATTAGGGTTATAGCAGCTGTTCCCATAGAGCAACAGTAACATTATTGCCTGAAACCATCGAGTCATAGGTGGTAATTGTGTTTTAGATTAAAAGCTTAGTAGGCTGATTGTTGGTGCTGGCTGAGTCAATAAGCAGGCTTAGTGAGAGGAGTGCACATAGGACCCGCCGTGGTGATTAACTACATGTTCCTGAATTTTATTTGTGATCAAGCATAGAGATTAAAAGAAGCGATGGTCTGAGAGGAAACTGCATTAAAGAGGCACATTGTGTGCCAGGGGTCTTTAAGTTCACAACAGGCTTGCTAGTGGATTTATCTCCACTCAGAGCCCCAAGGAGGCCGTATCCACCAACACTGGAGGTTCATAGCAAAATATGCTCAAGATCCAAAGTGTTCCCATTCAATTAAACACAACTGTTATTCTGTAAAGCTTCCAAGTTTGATAGATACGTCTAGCTAGATTCCTTTGGATATCACAGCTCCACTCTGACTCTAAGTCTGGGCTTCTTATGAAATGAGATAGCCATGTCACACTGAGCAATCACACTGAGCTGTTGACATTTTGAGAAATCCCTACTGTGTCATCCCAGGTGAAAAGTGATCTTCAGCTCAATAACAATCTATTATGGATAAGGTTTTGTGGAGACAGCAAGCCCTCACAACAGGTTAGCATCCAAGGGAGGCGAATGTATATTCTCATATGTAAATATGTATAGAAATACTGGCGGCATATCAAAACTATGGATGGAGAGTATCATGAAGATGATAAGAACTAGTTATCCACGTACAAACAAAATCAGTTTATTGGATCGATTTTTGGAAAGTGCAAGGGATGCCCCTCAACCCTGTACATTTCAGTAAGAAACAAAAGGAAAAAGACATCACCACATAGGGACTTAGAAGCTACAAACCGCATCTTAGAAGTTTGTCTACGTTACACTTTCAGGCATGTCAACCACCTTAAGTAGGTGCGTGCACATATCAGCGGTCCTCTTAGACACATATACACAGATACAAGTTTGTGCAATTTCCCCCATGCAGAAAATTGCATCAACACCTAGAGCTGTGACAATAACAGCGTAACAGCAATATCATGGTCGTGTGATACCTACCGCTGGGTTGACCTCGTTTTTGTCTATTTTTTTGTTGGGTATTCCTTTTTTTTTTGCTAGTGAAAGTTACATGAGTGCATGTGAGGACCATCACTGGCAGTTTCCACAGGAATATGTTGCTTTTTCTTCATGGTGGCCATAAATCCATACTGTCACCCCTCTATCAATAATACATTATTCATGGAAAAACTGTATAATAAGAGAGAGAAGATGAAGTAAACACTACAATCATTAGCCATTTAGTCTCACCCAGAGACAGTGGCCTCTCTGCCACCTGCCAGACACAGCTGACGTGAACCCTAATCTCTCACCTCCTGTACCTCGGCTACCCTTCAGACTGTCTGGAACTCCCCCAGGTATTTCTGCTCCTCCATATTGTGCTTCAGCTCAGACACAAGTGCGTAAACAAACCTGCTGGACTCATAGACAGACAATGAACAACATGTTGTCCATCCTCTCATCAGGTCATCATTTTTTCATAATCATTTGTTATCATTACGGTGTATGTTGTAATTGTCTATGTGTACCTGTTCATGTAATTATCAATTGCGAATGCTGGTCTGTAAAGCAGAGTGAACAGCCATCACCTTTATAGTGTCTTCATAGAAAGCAATTGTGTTATGTGATGTTCAACCGGTCTGTCACACACTGTGCTTCTTCACATTCATTTTCACTCACCTTTCAAGGTTTAGACAACTAAAAGAAGGCTAGAAAGTTTGGGGGATGTGGCGCTTTCCAATTGGTAACACTGCTAAACAAAGTGGGTGTCTGTCAACACTGACCTGCCTTGACTTGTGAGTCTCACTACTTGTGTGGTCAGTCGACTGACACACATGTATCTGTCATAATAAATCCCCATTTGTAAGTCAATGTATTTTCAACTTAAGATTCTACAGACAAACTTACATTATTCGTGTTTTTACCAGTTTTTATTTTCTCCAGTGAGACTTGCGGTGCAACAAAGTGATAAGAACATGAGAAAAAAAGGCCACGCTCCCATGCTGGGAGGCATTCACACTGCTAGGTACAATAGCAGCAATATCCTATATTTAAATGATCGTGTTGGTCTATTTGTTTCCTTTGGGTTTACACTGCTGAGTTAGAAGCATCAGAAACCACAGGTTTTCAGCTGTTGACATCCTCCTCTTTATACCACGATCAAATGCATTTTAAAGGAATTTCCATGACACTGGAGGACAAACTAGATGGATATTTCAGGCATCTCTCTTTTGTGGTACGACTGGAGTTTACTTTTTTCGTTTCACCAAGTGACTCCCAGATTAAGGGAGTAAATGCTCCACACTGTTTGCTATAAACTCACCTTAAAAAAGTCCTTGAGCAAGACAGTGAAGCCTGAGCTGCAGGGGAATTCACCTAAAGCAGACCTGGTGCTCTCACTCTAAGGTCATCTGGATTTGTCTATGAGTGCCTTCAAAGAATCGCCTCACATTTACACCAGCAGGCAGTGAGGCTTAATAATGTGATATGACAGATCTGTTGTTCAAATATCATAAATGTGAGCTGCTTATTCCTGAGGACAAAAACTTTCATGGCATTCCTGCACAGTGTGGTCACTGATCTTGATGTAATTGTTTCTTTTATAAGAAAGGGTGAAAGATATTTTGGGATGAACTGTTAAGCAAGAACTCCTCTGTAACTGTCTGGGGTAATGATGACATTTTACCCAGTTTTTCTTATATAAGTGAATGTTTTGAACTAAAACCACCTGTGTTCTCTTCAGCTGTGCTTAGATTAAAGACCACAAAGTGACTGGCCTATTTTTATATTCATCCCAGAGGTAAAACTGTTTATTCACACTTCAACTCAGGCAAATATATTAATGACATATCATCACAGGTAAGATATAAAATAACCTATTTTGATGAGAAACACTATTGGTTCATATTACTATTACTATTGCTTCCTTGAGAAAAGTAGACTTAAGAAAAGGTGAATTATTGCAAAACCATAAAAACAAACAAGGATTAGAAAAACTGGGGCTTTGCAAAAGTCCTTTATCTCCTCTATTCCTTAATTTAATCATTATCCAATTTGAGCCACATCTGTTGGCTCATACCGTATTCATTTCCCGTTAGGTTCATGTCCATATCAGCCTGAGACCTGAGACTATACAGCATGCTCTCCCTGCTGCTCCACCTCTTCTCAAGAAAGCTAAAAGTTACCACTTTGCTCTTCTGCCCAGAGGCTAACCAATCACAGACCATCAGCTCATATCAGCATCTTGCCGACGCCACTCCACCCAGTGAGCATGCTTATCTGGATTGCTACAAAAGGCTTTAGTCAGTAAAAAGTTGCAAAAACATGCAATAAAAACACAACAAGCCTGTAAAGTGGGCTGATCTGAAGATTTGCGACTCCCTCATGTGTTTGTTTATGGAGAACTGAGTGAAAAAATTATATATAGCTAAAATTTCTAAATGCAATGGGAGGAATTATGTAATTTTAAGAGGCATAAAATTGTTTATATATTTTTAACAGCGGCTGAAATCTGAAACATCATTTCAGAGAGAGGTATCTGAAAACATATTGTTGTGTTTATTGCCATATAGAAACTAGCATGTATAAACATGTGTTTACATTTGTGTGACTCTTTGCTTGATGCAAGTCTCTATGAATATGGAGGGTTACAGCAGTGTTGCAGAGGCCCGTCATTCCCCATCATTCTAGTTTTTCTTTTCTCCACCAGTCACATAAAGAACCGGCAGCCTATTGGACATCATTACAGCTATGCTATGCTTATAGCTATGCAGCTATGCACTGCCTTCTGGCAGTGTAATGAAAACCTCTTTTTGAGCTACGGCGATGTGAACGTAAACAGTACCTGCTGCTCCCTTATGTCTGTCATACAGACAAACCCCAATCACACACAAACAACCACACATGCACACACTGTTACCCTGAAAAAAAGACTGATTTGGTACCTGTAGCTACTCGGAGGCGTAGTATGACATTTCAAAAAAATGCAAATTCGCTTTTTCTCTCTCATATTCTCTATCACACACTCACACACCTAAAATGTAAATATTGCAATTATGTTGGGTAGGTTTTGAGGAGAGGAGAGGAGAGCTAACAATGGGAGAGGGCCATGCATTTGCAGGCATGCTGCAGTAATGAAATCAAAGACTGATGAGTGTGCGTACCACGCTATTTACTGGCTCCAAAACAAAAAGCCACGATCCCCACT
>OMNW01013574.1:0-28830 GCA_900303245.1 Selene dorsalis | reverse complement strand
GAAAGAAGGAGGTTCATTTCCTCCCCTTCCTCTGCTGTATGGCCTTTTCTGCTTGGGTTGAACGGGGCTGTAACCAGGGGGATCAAATAGTTTTATGAGTCAGTGTGAAACCTCTGTCGAAAGACACCTCTCAGATATTAAAAAAAAATCACTGTGAGGAGCAAATAACTGATAAACCTGCTAAATACTTCAGCCTTGTATTCAAGGCAAAGCTTCATTCATGTCCATAGTGATAACAGCAGGTGGGTGGTGACCAAGTGCCACTTGTTGACACTCCATATAGTGCTTGTCAATTCTGTTGAGCGAAGAGGGTGGCACTTCAGTGTGAGGCAATGGAGCTATTTATGTCTCCCAGTTGGGGGCACCCAAACCACAGCCCCCCTCCGCCCCCACCAACACAATAATACCACATCTTCAGGAAATTTGGTTTTTCCCCTGGTTTAGACCCCACACACCTCCGCAGCATGGTTGTAACATATTCCCAGTTTTCTAACAGTTAGCTCTAGCTACTAATGGCCAACAGCTAGCTGTCCAGATTTAAAAATAGTTGAGAGGCTGTTTGTTTCATCCGTGTGACACTCGACACCAAAGGATCTCGCAGACCTGCATGCTAGTTGAAGCCCTCATTCTGTCCCCCCATGGTGGACACTCTCTCTGGGACAAGTCCTCTATTTCTGTCTGGTAGCTATCCCCCAAAGTCCCGCTGCCGTCTTCTGGTCAGATGCTCAAAGACTTGACTGTGGACTATATAGAGGTTTTTGATTTGGATTGTTGTCAATTGGAAGAGCCAGAGCTGCCAGTGAGGGCTCGTGTGGGGTGACAGGGCAGGATTAGATCAGCAAGGCCTTCTTTGGGAGACGGAGCCTTCTGAGGAGTTTACAATACGGTTCACACTATGGATTATCAAACTGAAAGGTAAGATATGAGCTCACTCTTCGCTGTTGTTCATGTTGAGAGAGAATTTGAAGCAACAGACATAATCCACCTCCCAAGCGAACATGCTCTTTATTATTAGTGTAAGAGTTAAAGTAAAACATGTGGATATATACAAAATACACATCTGCTTACTAAAGCTATTGTGCAGTGTTTGAATCCACTGACAGGCTTGATTTTATTCCACTGACAGATGCTGACATTTATAAATTTTGAGTTGTATTCCTTCTGCTCTCAGAAGTGACAAGTTTGCTGCCGTTCAGTCTTCGTTTGGACCACAGATGCTCTGAAAACGAGGCCTCTTTGGTGTCATGTTTTAGAGTTGGAGGCCAGTCACTGGACAAAAATAAACCTGTCACATGCAAGAATGAACAGAAATCATCCTGGCAGTTTGACATGAGATCATTGTTACAAAAAGGGCTCAAATTAGGGGCAATGACATCACTTTGTAATTTTTCTTTTTGATTCAGTGCTTGGGTGACATGAAATATCAGACTTATATCATGCATGTTTTCTTAATGTTTACCATGAACTGGAAGAAGATGCTTTAAGTGATTTTATCTGTAAAAAGTTTATTCTCGCCTAAGTTGTTTTCTGCTTGAGGAAAAAGGTGTTGCAGGACATTTTGAGACGCATTTGATTGTGATTTAGCTGGACAGTACAACATCGTGGTGTGTAGCTGCTCTGTAGATGTGTATGAGATGTACGGCCAACAGGTCAGAAGATATTAATGAACTACTGGATATTCTGAGTAAGGTGACGGCTGCCTGGCAGCTGCAGTTAATCTAGCCAGAGCATACACATGACGTTACCTTGTTGCCTTTAATTGAAATATTTTATTTAAAAAGCAGACTACAACAGAGGTACTATGAGATAAGAGGTTGGAGTGTGTGTTGCATTATATAATTTTTACAGTTCAAATTCAGTTTATTATAAATGCAGTTTTGAGGTCCGCCCATAAGAAATGCACAACAGCCTCCTCACTGGTGGTGAGAGACAGAAACAAGGGCAGAAAGTCGTTATGTCAACAGACATAAGAATATGTCACTGCAGTCACCCATGTACTTGGCTGTTTCACATTTACAGGCCAGAATCCACTGTTTTCCAAATGAAACACCACTAACACCTGACTAATACTCCTGTGACTGTTTTATTAACATTAATTTTATAAATTGGACATTTTGGTGATGTTTATTTTTTTAATTTATCTTATTTAAATGTAGCTGGTTTTTAAAAAATGTCACATTAAATTAACTTAGACTACAGACTAAAAGAAATCCTGCATTAGACTAATTTTAGCTTTGAAATCTCTGTTTAGAAGCTCTTCTACGTAAAGATATTTTAATCTACTTTCCATCTGCTCTCTCTGTACCGTAGTAAAACCATTTTTACTTCAAGATTGGTTTTCAATGTAACATTACATGTTACATGTTAGGTGTATGTGTGTGTGTGTGCGCGCGTGTGTGCTCATCTAACTTTGTACAGATGCGTTCTGCTTTCCCAAAATAACTCACGTGAGGCTGTCTTTACTGTGCCCAGCAACAGTGTAGTTTTATTAACAGCATGTCTCTGAAGGTCACAGTGATTTAAGTGGATGGATTTACAGAGCTGTTCTCAGAAGCACATACAGTACATAGCTACATAATGCAAACGAATAAGTGTTTTGTATCAAGGCCAGCTGATATAAATTTAAGCACCACAACAAATGAGGTGCAATTTGTAAATGAGAAGAAACATCTTTGGAGTGAAATTAAAATACATCACACATCATGCAAACACTATTTTACAACTGTTTCTTTTGAGTTGAATAGTTATGTGGGTGCATGGTCAGATCTAGGCTAACACTCCTTTCTCTTCTTCTGTAGGAGAACAGCAAATTCCAGGATTTTGTGGACAGAGGGAAACTAAAAGGCACAATGTCTTAGGAACAACTGGCTGCACAAAATCCTGACCAGGGGCCCAAACTCTGGGTCCTGCAGTTCTAGCAGCAGGCAGACTGTATAATTTTGAGGTCTGACTTAGCATGAATGACTGAGCAACTGAGGACAGAGCTCTTTGTTTGTGAGCCTGCATCATGACCTCAGTTGAGAAGCGCCGCTCGGGCCGAAAGAGTGGCGGGCATCGGAAGCACAGTGATGGAGGCTACAGTGATACTTCCAGTGGTGGGTCGTTTCTGGATGAGACTGACCGGGAGGTCAGCAACCTGACAGATCGCGCATTCAGGAGTCTCTGCATTGGAGATGAGGCTGTTTATAATGACTCAGACCTCTGTTCATCTTCACCCTGCAGCCAGAGAGACAGACAGTTGGCCTTCAGCCATAGTGCCCAGGACAGAGGCAGGGAGGACACGGAGAGGGAGGAGCTTAAGAGAGCTGCACATGAGAGCTTCACCCTCAGAGTGCAGCAGTACGGACAGGACTGGATCCATGGAGGAATATATGGTTCTGAGACCCACAGAGATCCTCAGTGGGAGGTTTATGGGGAAAGGACACAGGGGAGGGTTTCTGCCACATTCCAGCACTCCTTTGTGGAAACTTCTCAACAGGAGAAATCTCTGAGGGAAGAACAGCTGTCTTTCCTCAGCAATGGAGCCACAGAGTTGAGTTCACAGCAATGCAGAAGCCGCTCCAGAGTATCATCCCTCATTAGAGCTTTTAACTCTGAGGGACACAGGGATGGATCAGGGATGGATGGCAAAGTCAGAGAGTGGAATGATGAGACAAGCTGGGACAAATCAGCTCTAATGAGTATCCAAAGGGAACTTTCTGAATTTTCTACATCATACCAACAAAATTTTAACAGTGATCCTTTCCCTTCATCTGGCCCCTTCTCTTCCCGCGAAAGCAGATTCTACTCCTCTGAAGTAGCGGCAGTGGCTCACATGAATTCTGCATCCTCTTTCATGAGCGCTTCCCACAGTAAACACAGCATGTCCTCCCAGGTTAACTGTAACTCTAACTTCTTTATACACAGTGAGTTTAGTCCCTTTAAAGTATGGAGGGACCATAACAGGTTTCCTTTTCAACAAGGAGAAGTCTCAGGGTTTGTGCACAGATCAGAGTTTCCTAGATGGTATGAGACACCAATGTACAAGGAGCTTTCACTGGAGGCCCAACCACAGGGTCCTTACAGTTTGCAGGGGAGGGATATCAGACACCCAAGGAATAAGTTGGCAGCGGTGGGCCCTCCCACTCCTCCACGCTCCACATCAACATCCACAATGCTGCATAAAGCTGCAGCGGTGGAGAAACGCTGTGAGTCAGAACTGGCTTGTCATTACCCCATCAGGAAGAGGACGCAGAGCCTGGGAACTAACAGGCTCCCGTCCCAGCGTCCATCAACTGCATCACCCACCATTGAGATGTCTCGACGTGTCCAGGACACCATCAGCTCCGTAAAAGCCCTCCACCAAAAAATCAAAATGATGACGGAGCAAGATGTGGCATCAGGGATAGTAGCAAATCAACAAGAAGTACTTCATAGCAATCATAATTTGGCTCTCTATGGTAACAATGCAGTATCAATGGCTCCAAATGTTGTCCGAAATAACACAAGTACAACTCCCTTCAGCATCAGTCAGCTGCTCACACCATCAGTCCATGCACATCAAGAGATAGAGATGTCAGAGATCCGCCAACATGCAGTTTCACCTCAACCAGTGGAACATCCTCCAGTCCGAGCTGAAAGCAGGGGAGCAACTCCTGATGTTAGGATGTCCAGCTACAAGTCTAGAGCCACAAGTCTGCTCTTCAATCTCAAAGACAACAGGAAGAGAGTAAAAAACACCTACAGTCCAACCAAATTTAAAGGCTTGGAAAAAGTGGAGAAAAACAAACCACCTGCTATCCAGGAGCCTAGAGACACTGTAATAGACATCCCTGACCTTCCAGATCCAGAGCAGTTTACCCATGTAGAGGAAGCCAACAGGAGAATTGCTGCTCCACATCAATATGCAAACCAGTACCAAAACCCTGGATTGTTACTTGCAGCCCCAAATTCTCAACCTGCAACAGCACATGTAGGCCAATATTCAGGATACACTTTAAGTGATTACCAGACAGCTCAGATGCAAGGTGAGAGAGTTCATCACTCCAGGTCCACTGGCTTTATACCTGAAAATTACACCACCAATCAGCTGGCTAATGGACAGAATCTCCATGAAGACTTATTATCATTTACACCCTACAAGCAAGGAATGATAGAAAACGTGGAAACTCTGGGAGGGGATGCATACAGGCTTAAACCATCATATACAGCTACAGAAACACAGCGGCTAAATGCTGACAACAATCAAACCAGAGAATATTTAATAAGTAAGGCCAATGCTGAGCAACATTTTAATGAAACAGTGGGAAGGGAATTCACAAAGGAGGATAGATATCATCAGCTCAAAGACAACAAACATGATTACAGTTATGTGTCCTCACAGGATAGGTGGAGACAGACAAGCACTCAAGACACAGAAAAGCTCAGTCTGGAAGCAGCTAACTCTCCATGGAAACAAGAGATAACTGCTTTAATCGAAAAAGACCAACATGCACAGGCTCACCAAAGAGTAGCCACGATAAGGGAGGAGCTAAATATACCCAGAGACAAATACAGAGGCGAATATCAGCAAAGTGTAAATAAAGAACTTGAAAAAATAGAGCTGCGGCAGAGATTTGGTGCTGAAACATCCTCTCATAAAAATACTGGGTTGGTCAATCCTAACATTTCAACCCAGACACCACAATATGCTCCATTCAGTAATGACGCTGTAGAGAATCAGGCCTATTATGGACAACAGCAACCTGGAGCAACTGGGGACAATTATGTACCTCAAAAGTATGAAGAAAACGTTATGAGAGAAAATTATTTGCTAGACAATTATAATCGATATGATGATCAGGACAGAAACCAACATACCTTCTATTCTGATAAAGATAACACTATGCTTACACAAGACACAGGTCAGAGAAAACAACATACGCCAGTTCCAAAGGGACATGAAATGCAAAGCTTCCAGCCAGTACAAGTCAAACCACAGCTTGAGCACAACGTGCAGAAAACATTACTATCTAATCCAGACAATGCAGCAGCTCACACAATAGCAAAGCAGGTGAAGGATAGACAGTTTGCTGAGGTCAAGGCTGAGCAGGCCTCGGCAGAACATTTAACAGCAAAACACGCCCAAGCAGAGCTGGCAAAGGTTCAGCACTGGGCTCAAGTGGAGCAGTCCAAAGCAGAGTCGGGTAGGTTAATTTTAGCAGAGCAGGCTGGTTCAGAGAAAGTCACAGCAGAACAGGCTAAAGCAGAACTAACAGAACATGAGAGAGTAAAACAGGCTAAAGCAGAACCGGGTAAAGAGGAGATAATAAAGGTAGAAGAGGCAGAACAGTTCAGAGAAAAACAACCAGAACCTGCAAGAGAGGAAAAGAGAAAGGTAGAGCAAACCATAGCACAGAAAGTAACAGAAGAGTCAAGAAATACTACAGAGGAAGCAGTAGTCACGCATATGAAAGAGGAGCAGGCTGAGCAGGTCAAAGCTGAACAAGCTAAAGCAGAAAGGCTAAAAGAAGAACACATAAAAACTGACCTGGCAACGACTGAGCCGGCAAAAATACAGCAAGCTGCACAGGCCACAAGAGAAAGGATCAAAGTGAAGAAATTTGAGGAAGAAGAGGCAAGAGTGCAACAAATTGAAAGAGAGCAAAGAAAGGCAGACGAAATCAGAACAGAAAAGGTAAAAACAGAAGAGGTTCAGAGAGATCTTAGAAAATCAGAAGTAAAAGAAAAGCAGATTACAGAACAACTGGCTAAAACTGAACAAGAGAAAACAAAGATCGTCGAAACTAGAGAGGTCATAGCAGACCACATTAAAGTTAGGGATGTTAGACAATTGGAAACTCAAGTAAAGGTGGAGCCACCAACATCACAAATTAATATACTCAAAGAGGCAAAAGGTAAAGACAGTAAAGCCGAGCAGACAAAGTGGGAGCTATCCAAAGTGGAGCTCGCCAAAGTAGGGCTGACAAAAACAGAGAGCCTGGCAGAGAGGTTTGCTAAACCTGCAGCAAAAATAACAGCCATACAACAGGTAAAACATGAGCCGGATAAAGTTGAACTAGTTAAGACAGAGTTAGCAAAAGCAAAAGCAGAACTGGCCAAAATAAAAGAGAAAATGAGAGGAGAGCAAAAAGACAAAGCCAAGAACTCTATCATCACAAAAGAAGATAACTTTACAAAGAAAGACGTGGAAGGGAATGTGACTAGAAACGCCAGTCACAAAAAGGAGGATCAGGCATTACAAATGCAACACAAGGAGGAGTCAGTTCTCAAAGATCAAGCTGATACAGGGGCCGATGAATGTCTGAGAGGGAAATATGGCGTGACTTCTCCGGGTTTAACTAACACAAACAAAGTGTCAGCTACTAAGAATGATTTCACTAATGATGCAAATGACACAACAGCTTTATCTCTTGATAAGGTTAACACAGTAAGTAATAAGAAATTAAAAAATAAACATAGTCCTACAAGTTCATTTGAAACAGCTAACACAGAAAATGAGGAGGTAGTCGACTTTAAATCTAGCGAATTGACAGAAAGCCAGTATGTTTATAGTGAGACATCCAAAGAATTCAAACTATCCAGCGCTAATAATTTACCCACACAATTAGATAATAGAGCAAACTCTGGCACAATAACTGATAAAATGAAGGATGATAGTTTAAGGTTGGAAAAATGTGATCTCGTAAAACACAGTGATGTTTCACAACAAAGAGATTCTGATTTGACTAAAGTGGCTCCCATAGAAAGAAAATCTAAGTCAACTGAGCACAGTGTAGGTCCAACTAAAGATCAACATTTTATCCCACCCAGAGCACTGTCCCATAAGGAAAGAGTGCAGACCAAGCAAGAGATTCTGACTTCCAGAATAAAAGCTCACGCTGAAAAAGAGATTTCAGCAATTAAAGAGAAGGGCTTTGCAAAACGAGATGGTTTTATGTCCAAACACCCTACCAAGCAATTAGCAAGTATTCAGAGTAATGCTATACGGCAGAGGCCTCCATCACAGGAGGTATCTAAAAAACATGAAAGTACGATGTCCAGTAATATTAAACCAAAGCACCAGATGGAGCTTTCAGGAATACAGATGGAACCAGCTAAGTCTCTACCAACACCTAGCTCTGCTACAACATCAGTTAAATCTGCAGTAAGTACTGGTCAGACAGTAGACCATTCAGAGAAACAAGTTCCCAAAGAACCAGTGAAGATCAGTGGCACTGCATCAGAACTGACCAGTGATGCAAAACAGACAATAAGTTATTCTACAAGATCAGATTATGGCTTGGTAGAAAATCAAAACAAAGATAATCAATCAGGGATTAAGATGCAAATGCAAAGTAAGGAGCAGGGACTCATGAACAACCAAGGAAAACAGGAGGCAAAATCTGGAAAAGAGAAAGAGGGATTTAAAGGGTATCCTGACCATCCAAACAAGGAGAAAGGGGATCCATCCCCAGCTAAAGCTGCAGCTAAATGCTCCAATCCAATGACAATAGAAAAGACTGAGAGTAACCTTGAAGCAGGTCATGAGGACTCATCACCTTCACTACATCTTACCATTGGTCAGAACAAATCACGTGTGGCTGATGACTCCTTGCAGATCATGGGAATAATGGTAACCGTACGAGAAAGACAGCCATCAGAGAGCAATGACCATGGGGATAACAGTACCCAAGGCCAAATACATACAAAAGAGAAAGAGTGCAGTATCTCAAAGGCAACAGAGAGAGTTGCACAGAAAACAGTAATGGAGGATCAAACTAAAGTTGCTATGAATAATCATCTGGAAAATGTAAAAGAAACTTCTATGTATACAAGACCCCAAAGGGAAATACAACTTCAAGAACCACTGGCTGAAAGAACTGTACCATCCACAGTCACTGTACCTGCTAAAAATACAAAACTGCTGGCTGAAACTCACCCACTTCTTTACAAGGAGGGCATAAGAACAACAGAAATGGAAGACAACTCAAATAAAACACCAAAAGAGAGCTCAGCAAAGAGCACGAAGAAAGATGACGGAAATAGGAAAACAGAAGAGCAAAATCCAATGAAAATCCAAATAGCACATACCAATGAGAACATCATGGCAAACGCAGAGAACACAGAAATCAAGTGCAAGAATGATTCCAACAGAGCTGATGCTGTAACTCGGATAAAACATGACACTAAGCTATCAATGAAAGAAGATATGACACTTGTTGTAAATCCATCCATAAACAGGAATATAGATGGCAAGAGTACACCCCTAATGGAGGAAAAGACAATGGACTCAACACCAGTAAAGCCAGTCAACAAAACCACTCCATCTCACCATGCAGCTGAGAATCAAAACCAGCATGCATATCCAGAACTAAAGCATGGAGATCCACGTGTTGGAGAACCCAATCAACAGGATGATGATGTGCATATAGACAGCATTGCTATCAGAGTTGTGTCAGCAGTAACTGAGAAAGACAATCTGAAAATGGCTGGAAATCATCATGTCACACCTGCCTCTTCTCATGTGGTTATAGCTAATGAACACAAACAAGTTGCATCAACTACTTGTCAAGAAAATGTGAAAACGTCAAACAATGAAGACACAACTAAAGGCGCCACCCCAGCATACAATGAGAAGCAGATGAAAGAAAATTTGGAGGACAAATTAGGAGTACAACAAATACTACCCAATGCAAGAAAACTGTCTGATTCACTGAAAATCAGCAACCAACACAACAGCATAAACACTACAACTGAAAATAATCAAGCTGAAAATGGAAAGCCTGAAAAAGGAAGGGATAAAGAAACTAGGATATCAGTAGATGGCTCAATGGAGGGAAATTACTTCCAAGTACAAGGGGTAGAAGAAACTAATAATGATTCACACAATAGTGCAAATGTTGGAGAGAAATTAGATAGTGTTTCAAAGGGAGGGGAATTTCCAGAGCTAGCACAAAACAAAGCTTCCGTCAGTGATAAACCCTACGATGAAATCAAAAATGAAGTCTTGGATCAAGGTAAAAGGAAAACAGTGGAATCAGGTTCAGTAAGTGTTCAACATCAGAACATGGAAAAGAAAAACTGGGATACAAAAGATAAGCTGGCTAATGATGAAACAGTGGAAGCAGGTCAGGATAATCACATCAGGAAGCATCCCACAGTGAGCCAGTCGACTATACTACCAAGGGATAGACAGAGTTCAAGAAATTCACATCCAACAAGGGAAATTGCAGTCAAGGATAAACCTGAAGTTAAACCAAAACCAAAAGAAAGGGTATCCACAATACCTGAAATATCTGCAATTGCAGACTATGCCAGATTAAAAGTTATTGTTTCAGAAGAGCGGGCAAATACAATTCAGGAATTCCCACCCAACAAAAAGGAAGGATTTTTCCCACTTATACAGAGTCGTCATAGCAGACGTCCAGTGTTCACTGCTGACCCAAGAGACGTCTCTGTGAAACAGAAAAGTTTGCCAAATAAGACAGAGGTGAGTGCCAAAGTGAACAAGGAGCCCAAAGTCCCAGCATTTCCCATTACAGAGAGAGAACACCAGAGGACAGGAATGTTCAAACTGGGAGATAAAGAAAGGCAAGAGAAAATATCCCCAGATGCCAATGGTGTGATGGATGCTGGGGCAAAACATGCACAACATATCAAAGAAAGAAACAAATCACCAACAACCCATCTCAAGAACCAGAGGAGTGAGAGACAAGTGGCTGGAACTGATGCCCAAAGACTTTGTAAAGTAGAACAAGGTATTCATCAGCCAAACAACCCTCCCTTGCAAGACATCAACAGTGCAAATAAAAACACCGGTGCATTTAAAGACTCACAGCCACAAGCCAGTTTGGGGCAGGTACACAACATAGAGAGAAGCACAACAGCTCTAAGTAAAGATGAAAAGGTTGAAAATAAACTGGCTAAGATTGGAGAACAGAGAGAAGAAAGGCAGAGACAAGAAAGACTTGCAATTCCACATGAAGAAATCACAGCAAAACAGGTAGAGGAAGAAGGAGCATCTACAATAGAAGAGCAGAGGCGGTTAGAAAACATGAGAATAAAACACATTCTTGAGGAGAGTAGGGCCTCTTTGGCTGCGGAAGAGAGAAGAGCCGCTCAGAGAGAAGAGGAGAGGAGAGCAAAAGAGAGGGAGGCCATAGCTATCAAGATCAAGGAGAGGCGGGAAAAACAGAGAGAAGAAGAAAGAAGAACAGCAAAAACAATACAGACAGAGGAAGACAGAGTTGCTCAAAAAGAAGAGGACATAAGAGCAAAACAAAGAGATGAAAGGAGAGGGAAAGAAACTGAGAAGACAAGAACAGAGATTGAGGAAGACAGCAGAGAAAAACTGAAAAGAGAGGAAAAGCAGATGAAGGAGAATGAGGAGAGAAGGCTGAAACAGCAAGAGGAGGAGAGTGCTGCTCGAGAGGAGCAACAAAGGAGAGTTGAACTTGAGGAACAGCAAAGGAAAGCTGCACTTGAGGAGCAGCGAAGAAGAGCTGCACTGGAAGAGCAAAAGAGGGCTGCTCAAGAAGAACAGCAAAGGAGAGCTGCACTTGAGGAGCAGCGAAGGAGAGCTGCTCAAGAAGAACAGCAAAGAAGAGCTGCTGAAAAGGAGAAGCAAAGGAAAGCTGCCCAAGAAGAACAGCAAAGGAGAGCTGCACTTGAGCAGCAAAGGAGAGCAGCTCAAGAAGAACAGCAAAGGAGAGCTGCTGAAGAGGAGCAACAAAGGAAAGCTGCTCAAGAAGAACAGCAAAGGAGAGCAGCTCAAGAAGAACAGGAAAGAAGAGCTACTGAGGAGGAGCAGCAAAGGAAAGTTGCACAAGAGGAACAGCAAAAAAGAGCAGCTCAAGAAGAACAGCAAAGAAGAGCTGTTGAAGAGGAGCAGCAACGGAAAACTGCTGAAGAGGAACAGCAAAGAAAAGCTCAAGAGGAACAGCAAAGAAGAGCTGCATTGGAAGAGCAAAAGAGGAGGGCCGCTCAAAAAGAACAGCAGATGAGAGCTGCTGAAGAGGAGCAACAAAGAAGAGCTGCACTGGAAGAACGAAAAAGGAGAGTTGCTCAAGAAGAGCAACAAAGGAGAGCTGCTCAAGAGGAACAGCAAAGAGCTTCACTGGAAGAACAAAAAATGAGGGCAGCTCAAGAAGAGCAGCTAAGAAGAGCTGCACTAGAAGAACAAAGAAGAGCTGCTCAAGAAGACCAACAAAGGAAAGCTACTGAAGAAAAACAGCGAAGGAGAGCTGTAAAAGAGGAGCAACAAAAGATAGCTGCACTAGAAGAACAAAAGAGAGCTGCTCAAGAAGAACAGCAAAGGAGAGTTACAAAAGAGGAGCAGCAAAGGCAAGCTAAACAGATTGAGGAGAAGATGCTGGCTGAAATTGAGGAGGAAAAGAAGAGAACTCAGAGAGAGGACAAAGAAGAGTGGAAAACTGCTGAAAAAGACAAAATGATGATTAGACAAAGAGAAGAAAATCAAGCCAAAGAGGAGAGGACCAGATTACTGGAGAAAAGCCAAACAGCACTGAAAGAGGATGAGAAGAGAATAAGACCAGAAGGAAGGAGAGAGGACAAAGACGAAGAAAAGTTTGCAGCCTGGAGGGAAAAGGAGAGAGCCACAAAGGTGGAGGAGCAGAAAAGAGCAGCACAGAGGACGGATGCTCTCCAGTACTATGCCATCACTTCAACAGAATCAGAAAGGAAACCAAAAGAAAGACAACTATCCTCCCCATTACCTTCCCAACAAAGAAACAACCCATCAGGTCTTGAGTCAACTGAGGAGTCAGGATCTCATTCTAGGATTTATAGGCCACGTAGCGCTGCCTCACCAGCTCCATCTCTGCCCCGCTCCAACAACTCATCTCCTGCTCCGGGAACTAAGCCCTCAATGTTCAGGGTGAAAGATAACACCATGAGAGGTTCCTCTCTCACCAAATCAATCAAACCACGCTTCCATAAGACCTTTGCAGAGGATTTCCGTGTGGGCTCACCCATGGATAGGGTGTCAGAGAAAGGAGAGGAGGAGCAGGATCTGAGACGCAGTGACGTGGGGTCAAACAGACTTGCTGCTATCAAAGAATTTTCAACCTTTCAACCAGCACCTTCATCACAGGATTACTCAGCCCATCTCCCACAACATAGGCCCTACTCCAGGAGGAGCATTGCTCTGGATGAAGACGACTCTCGCTCCGTCATCAGTAACATGTCAGAAGATGTGGAGAGTTTTGCCACAAGTGCAGCAGACCTTGCCGAGTTGCGAGGCCTGTTTGACTATGACAGGCCAGAGTCAGCTTGTAGCTTCAGCAGTGACGTATCTCGCTCTCTGGGTAAACCTCCAGCTGTTCCCCCAAAGAGTGAGAAAGCCTTACGCAGGGCCAAAAGGTTGACTACCCGCAGGATAAAGAAGGAGTTGTGCAAAGTTGCAGCAGACAACCCTTCTGGAGTTGAGAAAGCTCCTCAAGAAGTCCCTGGTACTCCTCCCTACTCTTCCACTGAGGTATGCTCCCCCACCCACTATGCTGTGGCTTCCCCTCATTTTTCCTCACCCATCTCCCTCGCTAATGCTCCAGCATTGGGGTCTAGCTTGCCTTCCTCCCACACAGAACACAAATCCTTGCAGCGCACTGTCAATGCTTCCCCTCAAGCCACAGATCCTATGTCCCTCCCAGTTGCCTCACCTCACGCTACTGCCCCTGTTGCCATCCCTACTGCCTCACCTGCTGCTGGCCCTGCTTCCCACGCTGCTGCTCCTAAAACTGTTGCTCATGTTCCTTCTTCTCCCACTCTCCATCATGCCTGCCATCCAGCTCCAGTGACACAGTACCATGTAGAGTCAAGCTACCCCCAGTCCTACCCACTGACTCAGCGCAAGGTTCTGCAAGACCTCGGCTCTGGTCAGTATTTCGTAGTGGACGTTCCTGTTCAGGTGAAAACAAAGACTTTCTTTGACCCAGAGACTGGAAAGTATGTGCAGCTGAATGTGCGTGAGTCTAACCAGAGCACATCCCGACCCCAGCCCCAGCAAAAGTACTCACAGCCTCAGCTTCAACCCCATTCACAGCTCAAGCCACAGCAACAGCCTCTCTCCCAGGCCTCTCCAGCTGGCAAGCCATTAGTGCTTTATCAAGGTTACCATGGTTATTCCCACGGCTACCAACCTGCAGCTATCAACTCTGTGCCCCCTCACAGGTCACCAGCCCCCGTAACTCTCTATCAAGAGCCTGTCAGGGAGAATCACAGCCACGGGTATCCAGCCCCTGAAATGAGGCAGGACTCTGATGGGCATCGCTACAGCCCAGAGAAGACACCATACATGGACACAGTTAATGATACAGAGAAAACATATAACACGGTTTACAACACACATGGCTCATATGAGGCGTTCCCAGAGTGTGACACAAACAGCCAGCTTGCAGGAGGCATGGTCTGTGAAAATGATAACTCAGCCCACACTCAATATCAGCCGCGTGATATAATAACTATGACTGAACTGGAGGATTTTATGGAGGTTTCTGACTGGTGAGAAGGACTGACACCTTCAATTTAGAAGTGTTAATTATGTAATAATAATAACAATGTAAAGTAGACAACAAGCTAAGTAAAGTATATGATAATATAAATACACCCATATGCAGTAGTTAAAGTATTTGTAAATGACATTTTCAAGTAAAAATAGTCTCAGAACGGTTTCAGATTGTAGTTGACATGCTGTTATTGTGCTGATGATGATTTTGGAGATACACTGTGGAGCTATTTATTGTGTTAAAGAGAAGTTCACCATTCCATTTGACTTTTGAATGTGAGAAGCTAAGATGTTTCTTGTGTATACAGTGTGATCAGTATCCTATTGTCTCTTAGATCTAGAAGTATGTTATCATACATTAAACAGCACAAGTATGTCAACAGTGTTTAGTAGCTTGGGAAAATGTTGGTGTCTGCTATGAACACTGGCAGGCCTGCATAAGTTTTAATTGTTTTTTTCTTGTTGGAGAAATCCCACTCTTTGCATTTTTGTGATGCATGAAATGTTGTTCAAGCCACAGCATCAATCAAAGATCTGCAGATGGTGTAAAGCATAGTTTGTCTATTCAACCACTGTGTCAAAGTGAAAACATGGTGATGTGACTGTTGTTGTTTTTAAAGTTTAAATTTCCTACAGTAGTCCATGTTTAAAGTTGGAAGTTTATGAGAATGTTTCTGTGTTGCTGTGTAACAGAGTAGTGTGGACATGGACTTGTTCAGGCAATAAAAACAAACTTTGTTCTAATCATTTCTCATCATGATGACTGCCTTTGAAAACCAAAAGAAATATAAACGCTTTATTGCTGCAGGTTGATTTTATTTTCCTGCCTATAAGATTGTAATAACAATAAGTGCCACTGGCATCTTGTTCTGACTCTTGAAATGTACCCTGGGTCTGAATGACTCAAAATGAAGAGTCCTTTTACTGAGTGTGTTATACTAAGTGTTATTGAGAGAGCACAATAATACGACCCGAGAGAGTTCATAAACACAAAAAGAGAAAATAACATTTTGTTGATAACATTATGTGAATGTGTCTTTTTTGTTGCTATGTGAATCATATCCAAATGCTTAAATCCTTGATTACAATACCTGGGGGATCGAGTGGTGGAAATGATGCCATGTGAAAATGTCTTTTCTTTGATTTCCCTTGCTTCACAAACTCAGATTAAATGTACACGGCTGTGGTGAGAGTGCCTGCATATATACTCCCCGGCTTTAAAGTAACCTCAAGTTTTGTCGTCCCCCCCGAGGAGCAGTAACCTGACTTCACCACTGCAGGGCAGAGCAGAGTGATTCCTCCACTGGAGAAAAGACTTGAACTTCAGACTCATGTAAAGTAAAACTTGAGGGAAACCCCAAGTAAAAGACGTAGTTAAGAAGAAGACTTTTATTTCCCTACTGTCACCGCAACTATTAATTTGGTATTTTTACTTGACCATTCATTGATAAAACTACTACTAGTATTGTGACCTAAACTTACTACAATACAATATTTCTTTTCAAAACAAAACACGTTGTCAAGGTTAGAAAAGAGGCCTTGATCAACCCAAACAGTACATTTTCCACTGAAACCATCCACCAAGTGAATCCCACTCACAGTAGGTCATATGTATGAAGGGTTAAATCTGTTGTGTAATTCCATTTGGCTTTGGCAGAGCTCAAAGCGCCAGCAGAAGCCCTGCCTCAGCAGTTTAGTCTGCCCAATAAAGCAGCAGGCTTCATACCACTGGGACTGTCTGACAACCACAGCCAGAGACAAGCCCATGCCACTCTGTCCAGCAGCCAGACAGGGAGAGGTCCCTGCACACGGACACACTTAGATGCATGAACACATAGGCGCAGGCTCACATATATGAACACCAACGTTTCCTCTTTGTGAGCTTTACTGGGAGATGTGAGATGAGAATTACCCCTTGACTCTGAGAGTAATGGAAATGCATGTTCAGCGCTTTATTGTATATGCTTCTCAAAATGACACACAGTGTGACAGGCGCATGCAAACACAAACACACACACACACACACACACACACACACACACACACACCCATACACACACCGACACAGACACACAAACCACGAGATTTGACCATCACTTTGGAGTTCTTGGGTTTTGGGCCATCGTCCAGGACTACTCGCAGAAACACAGGAAATGACATTTCCTACGTTTTGCAGGACACACACAGAAAGAGAGAGAGGGAGTGAGAGAGAGGGAAAAAGACAGTGAGAGAGTGAGAGAGAGAGTGCTGGGAGAGTGAGTGGGAGTTTCTAAGTGGGAACAGAACATTTACTGTTTCATATTACACAGAAAAGAGGAGAAAGAGGAGAAGAGTTAATGGTGGGTAAGGGCTCTGGTGGGTCGTGTAGTCAGGCTCTGTTTTGAATGTGGCTGCTTGTGTAAGTGCTGTGCAGTTGTCTGGGTTTATGGATTCGCTGACTGTGGAAAATGTACTTCTCTATAGTGGTCCTTGTCCTGACTAAGGCTCTGGTCACAGGTAAGTTCCCCCTTTTTTTTTCTTTTACCAGCAACAGGCAAGAAAGAACGAAAATGTGTCTAACTTGACTTGTAATCTTACATACATCACTGTGAAACTGGAAATTTGGAGTCTAATACTGTATGAATTTTGGTATAAAAATTGTAAGACATGTATGAAACACTTTGTATTCATTTGTGTCACTACATCAAACTTAAGTTGCAAGTATATTACCCATTACATTACTGACAATATTGACGTAGCCAGAGGTCTTGTGAAAACTTGGCCAATATGTCTTTGTTTAAGATGAACCAGAGTTAAGAAAGTTTGTTCTCTGTGATCAGAGGAAACCTCAGTATAATTTGCATACTATAAACTGTCATAAAGTTGACCTACAGCTCATATGTCCTGCCCTATAATCTTTTGGTTATGTCCAATTTTGTGTTCTGTTGGTTTAAGTCCCTGTTGCTGCTTTTGTTGTCACATTAAATAGTGGTGGACAGACCCTGAGGGAGATTCCCCGACTCGCAGAGTAACAAAAAAAAAGAAAAAGAAAGAAAGAAAGAAACAGCGAGGGAGCCCAGATGGTCCCTGTTATCCTGTCGTGTTTCTCTTTGCCTGTTTCAGAGAGTACCTTCCTGAAGATGAATGTCTCCCACCTGTAGATTCTCTTTGCCTGTCTGATCACACATATTGTGTCCAGACACCATGTCTCCTCTAGATAGACTTGACCCAGCTGGCAGCAGAATAAAACACAGTACCTCCAGGCTGGCCTACTTTTCTTATGCCTCCTAGGTAATATCAACTGAATACCCATCCACTGATGGAATGACATGTACAAGTAGAACCAGCATGAGCTTAACACCATAAATCCCAGTGGCCAATGTGGGTGTGCATTGAAAGTTGCTTTGTCTAGAAACGCCACAATTATGTTAAACTGGGAAGGAAATCAAACATCTCGCAAAGATGAACTCAGGCGTTTTCCATGTGGGACACATTACCAAGTGTTAACTACAAATTTAAAAAGCAGGGAGGAGTCTACAAGATCATTGCACCGGGGAAAAAATATTTTATGGTTTGGTTTGGTTTTGTTTAACTACTCTGTCAGAGCACGCAGCACATCCAGTGAAGTACAACAAGGAAACATGAAAACGCAAAACAAGAGACACACATCTCCAGAACACTGGACAGGATGTGTTTGCAAAGACAAAGAAAATGTCAGCTGTACAAACTACCTGTGCTGTTTGTGTCTATTTTTTATTTATTTATTTTTTTAACAGAGGTATGTCACGCCCTGAATGTGACAGTGACCCCTGGACCTGTTGTCATGGTAACAGAGAAAGACAACTTGACCCTATCCTGCCTGGTATCTCAGAGGAAGAGGAGCAACAGTGTCCTCATCGTCCGCTGGTTCTTCTCTCCTCTTTCTGCTCCTACTCTCGCACCTCCTCCCCCCTCTCCATCCCCCTCTCCTCCTCCTCCTCCTCCTCGTCCTCCTGCTCTCGAGCCCACCCAGTTTCTGATTGTGAAGATGGGCATAAGGAAGATTAATCTTTACGGGAACTATACACATCGTTTCCCCACGCCAAAGTTCCGGCTGCACGAGGAAACGGAGGGAGAGCTGTACCGGCTGCGGATCTTCAACGTGATGGGGACAGAGCAGGGCTTCTACACCTGTAAGGTTCAGGAGATCCGCAAACACAGAAACACATGGAGAGCATCGTCCAATGGTACCAGCACCACACAGCTCACAGGTAACTAAAGGTGCACTTGAACACACCATTCACGAGGAGAGATGAGGCAAGCTGCTGTTTTTCTATAGGAGCCAAGTGGGTAAAGGTGTGGCATCTTCCCTGCCTAGGTGCCGATGTTGAAACTCTGCAGCACTGGGGCTTTGTCCCCTGGTGGAGGCCAAGTCAAAAGTGAATTAGGCCGTGAAACATCAACAAAAAAATATTGATGTTGCACTATACTTCCAGCTTGGAGATGCAGCGTTTTGTTAGGCCAAATATGAGAGAGTGTATTAAATTTCATTTCTACGCTTTTGTACACTTTTGCACAACACTGGTCAGTGAATGCCAAAGGGGATTTCTGGTGTTATTACTTGCAAAATGTTTCCCGTGGAATACTCCTTTCCGAGGAATCCCCTCACTGATACAGTGGAAGCATGGTGTCCATGTTATCTGGCAATGGAAGTGCAGAAAAAAAGGGACGAGGAGCAGTTCTTATTAAAAATGACTGAGAGCAAAGAGAAATGTGCAGTATGTGTTCTTTCGCTCTCGCTGTGCTATTTGCTTTAAGTGGAGCCTATATGTGTTTGAGTGTGACCCCAATCCTCTGGCATTTCCATCTCCAAACAATGAGCTCACACAGCCAAACCACACTCAACAATATCACTCTCTGTGTGTTTGAGCGTGAGGACCAAAAAGGTAGAGTGTTGCTGAGCTGGCTACGTTAAAAAAAAAACAACAACTCAAAATTACATGACGTCAGCATTCTGGGTTCACTTTTATGCAAGCCTCAAGAGAAAATTTACTGGAGAATTCAGCTGCAGTGGAACTTATGTGCCAAGGCTCCTGCAGAAATCAACAATAAACAACCTGTACAAAACAGCTCAAGAACTAATTTGAATCACATGCAGGAAAAAATACGTCTCTATATCGTACAATCTTTACCTGATTTGACTGGATTGATTCAAAGGAAGAAGAGATTCAAGGTGCTGCTATATCATGCTAGAGGTGTGGCTACATCTGGCTACACCTTGCACAGTTTCACTAGTTGTGTGCCTAGAAGTTTAACTCAGACCGATCCATCTGACAACGCCCTGCCCTATATTCAGGGCACTGTCCCACTAAGGAAGCCACACAACCTCAAACATCTCCAACATGCATCAACCACAGTGCCAGAAACACAAGAGCTGACATTATATGGGTAAACAAAGACTAAACTAAGTTTTACTGTAACTGTACAGTAATCCAGGGAACCCCTCAGTCTGCAGAGCTCAGAAGGCTACACACCCCGCTGAGATCAGTGGGCTGCTCCTTCTCTAGAGACCCTCAGACTCGACGCTTTCTGCTGCTTTTATACTCGTAAAACGAACTCTCACTTTTTTGCCACGGATGGTTCACTTTCTGTATTCCTCCCCTCACAGCTGGACTGTGGGAAAGCAGATGAATACAAATCTGTAGGCTATTTGATGGTTTCTGGCACTTTTCAGAAACTCCTCCATACACCTCCCCAACAGCCAACCTGCTAACCTCGGGCTGCGTGCACTTATCAGACGCAGGGTTTAGCATGTGGCTAACCACACTGTAAAGGTCATATGTGGCCCGCTTGCATTAACTGTGAATGGATCACACTGTCAAATGATCTCTGTTGCATATATCTTATAGATTTTGCAACAATTTGTTTTTTTGCCTGCGCAGACAGAGGACAATATAATAAAACATCACAGGCTTGTCCCTCTATAATTATCGTAGCAGTGAATTTACACAACCCAACAGAAATTATACATGTAGGATTTTGAAAAGAAGAGCATATTGCATTGCACTGTTGAAAGGTCTGGCCTTATATCTATAATCACATGTGTTCTGCAAGGCTTATTTCTAGGTACCGGATACCCAACACAAAAACTTCTAATTGAAAGGTGGCCACAATATCTTGAAAAATACATCACTTGTGTTACATTATCCATAGTGCAACCTGATCACAGATAGATCTGTTGCTGTTTTCCTTGTTTGGTTACAACACAAAGGCATTGTGTTGCTCCTTGTCATTAATTAACACTCTGGAAACAGGGTGGAAGTCAATTAGAGTTAATACCTTATCATTTCTTATTAATATCTTTATCAACCTGTGTTTAAAAGACGTATTAAAATCTCATTATGCAGAGCAGAGAGACAAAGTAATTTATGTCCACACCCCTTGTTCACTCCCCTTGTCAAATACCCCTGACCTACACACTGCAGATCATTTACTGGCACATACTGGGGACTTCTTTATTCATTGTGTTATCACACTGACAATAAAAAAAAAGAATCACCAACATAAAACAATTGTGAAGAGACCAACAAAAGGAAGTGGAGAAGCAGAGCAACAGGGAACCCCCCCAAACACTGTCCAAGAACAACAACGCAGCCAGGCCTGTATGTGTGTGTGGAGGGTTTGGCTGATGCTGCAGCAGACTCTCCCTTCATGACAGCGGTTTTGATATTTCTGGAAACCACTGAGGCTGTCTGCTGTGTTGGGTCACTGCCTTTAAACAACAGCAATTTAGAGAAGATTTTTGTCTGGGCACAGTTTTCTGTTTTTGCTGACTGTTTTGTTTTAATAATTGTTTCTCCAGTGCACTTTATTCATGAGGATGGCAGCAGCGAAGGACTGTGGCGTTTATTTGCAGGTACAGTTTTTTTCCTCATCTTCTCTACTTTACTAAATACTAGTTTGATAATGCTACTATGTCACGATTATCATCTATGTGTGTTTTCAAGATGTGTATCTGTGCGCTGTGCTGATCTGCTCGCTGGGCCTGTTGTCCATCTTCCTGTTCACGCTGGTCCTCACATGCCAGTACTTTCTCAGAAGACACAGACTCAAAGGTAAAACTATCACAGCAACTTAACTTTTACAACTTTATGTTTTCTATACAAAAAAATCCCAGTTAATGTCATTTTCTTTTTCCTTTCCACAGCCAGTTACCTCTTGGTTAAGTGTCCAGAAAGCAGGTACAGTATACTGCAAAAATAATAATGAACTTAATTAACAGTAATTAACTGATCAGTTAATTGACAGGATATGAATTAACAAAGGTTTTGATGATTCAAATGTGACAATGTGCTACTTTTTTGCTTTAGAAAATTTATTTTATAAATTTGTTTTGGATTTCTGGTTAAAAAAAAAAAAAGTATGCTCTTTGACAATGCCACCTATTTAGCTGTACAGTATATAGCCTATGCATAATTGATACAGAGGTAACAATTGTTAATTGCAGCCCTAATTACAAGTCCTCTCTTCCATACAGCTCAGGAGAGACTGTGACCAGCTCCATCAGTTCCTCCAGTTCCTCCCCAAAACCACAGAGGAAAGACATAAGACGAAAACCTGACAGAAGAGTCACAGTATCACCACCTAAACTACCTGAAGAGCCACCACCGCACATACCCGCCAAAGGTAGGGTGACATTTTAAGTGCAGAATATGACTTTTTCATTCCTCATAAAAGGAAGGATGTTGTGGTTGCCAACGTTTTCAAGATCAAGGCCCCTCATCACCTGCTGTGGTCAGTGTGGACAAAGATGAACTATAAGTAGTGTTTTTCCTGCTCATATTGTTTCTGGAAAGACAAAAACATTCAGTACTGGGAATTTTTTTTCGGTCAATTATTGCGTAATTATATTTTATAAATGGACTGAATACTAACAGAATTATTAGATTAGATGCTTTCACAGTCTAATATTTTGGTTCAGGTGGAGGACAGGGGCTCAGTGTAGTGTCACCATGCAGCCTGGTTCAAATCCCGGTCTTTGTATCTTTGTGTGGTGTTTGAATTTCCTCTCAAATTCCAAACACACTGGATGCATTAGAGCCACAGGGGGCTAAGAGCGGTTCAGGCCCCGTGTGATGGTTAGAGAGGGAATTAACGGGTAAAGAAAACAACATTCAATCAACGTATCCAGCGAGCACAATAGAAGAAAGTGATATCTCCAGCGTAATTTGATTTCCTTGACAGAAACAGCAGCAGAGAGACTGAGAGACAAACAGACTGAGGATGTATTTGGGTAAAAGCCTATGTATTGTCTGTGGTAAATTTAATAAGTGACATTGGAAATGGCAGAATAAGCTTCACTCTGACTATGTGTAATAAAAAAGTGGTTGTGAGGGATGAATTTGACTTCAGTTCAGTGACACAGCTGTACTGGTGAATGAGTTCCTCCTGGCTGCTGTTTTCAGTCAATTAAGCTTGTCTTCGTTTCTCAGTGCTTGTTGCTGCAAAGAGACCTCAAAAGCCCAGAAGGTTAAAGACTCAGCCAAGAAGATCTGCTGCTGTAAGTCTCCTCCTTGTCACCCATCACACAAGCTCACTTATTATTCCTGTGCCCACTACTGCCATAACTCCATTGAAACTCATGCATTTAATATATTCATTAGAAAGTATTTATTAACATTTTGCAAAAAAAAAAAAATTTTGTTTTTGTTTTTTATGCACGGAGTTGTTATTGAGAGACGCATAAGAGGGAATTTGTCTCATGACTGTATGATTGTCTACAGGAGTTTATTGCCGTCTCTTCATTCAGTTATGAGCTTGATAATTCTATTTAGCTTTATTGCTTCTCAAACACAATTATTTATTTAGAGTGCTTCACTGGTTTTATATCTACAATAAAAGTGTCAAACAAATACGTACAGAAGAGAACTACTCAAACTAAGGATCATCAGTACCTCTGCTCATGCTGTTCTTGTGATTCTGGAGTGGAGTAAAGATGTGAGCATTTCTTTTGCACGCACATACTGATTGGATTAGTGTAACTAGAAGGATCTGAGGACGTTGGATAGGACTCCTATTGTAGCGAATGTTTGTCGAGTAAACTGAATCTTCCAAGAGGTCCTGCAAACCCTGTAAACACATACCTTCTGCAGCTGAGAGGCACTATGGAGATGTTTACTACAGAAAGTGGAACAATACTACTGCTTGCTGTGAAAGATTAAGTGGAAACGAGATGCATACACTCTCTACACACATGCTTCTCTTCTATGGAAAAATCTGAACGGTTTATATATCTACTACACCATACTTTCCTCTTTTGCGCTATCTCTGAGCTGAATTCCTTCCAGGCTCCTCTCATCCTTTCCCTCCCTCTTGTAGCCTCGGGTATCTCAGGAGGACAGCCTGACATACGCAGAGCTGGAGCTGGTCAGGCCAAGGCCGGAGCCCCAAGCCTCCTCCAGCCCGGACCCCACACCCTCAAGCCCGGACACTGTGTATGCTCAGATCCTCTTCCAGGAGAAACAGCTGTAAACACAGCAGCTTGGCACCTCCCAGAGTGAGGGCAGAGATTCAGCTCTGCAAACTGAACTGAGTGGCATCAAAAAGGACTATATTTATGAACTATCACTATGGTATTTAGCATTTTGTTTTTTTGGCTGTAAGTACGCTACAACTGTTTGGTAAATGAGGCTTTTGTGTTTCCTCAGTGCAGTCCCATTCCAGCACAGCAATTTTTGGGTCTTATAATTCTGTTGTTTAGTTTGTTGGCACCACTGGCCTGTGAGCCAGATGTTTATAAGAATGCTCTTACTGGTAACTATTCTGTATAAACTCAGGAGACCGTGCGGCTCTCTCGCTGCAGTGTCATCAGGCCGCTCTAACACTCAGCCCTCTAAATGCATTTATAATTACAGTACTAATACACAAAATTAATAAACATATGCCTGGTTCTGACGTTCAAAGAGTGCAGCCTTTCATTCTTATAAATGCTGCCTGGTTTTAATTATCTGTTGAACAGCACTTAGTCACATTTTTCGGAGGTCACAAACAAGATCTGGTTCAGACGACAAAAGAAAAACAACAACACAATATTACAAACAGCTGTGGTGCATTCAGCGTAAAGAGGAATGAACGACTTCTGTCAAATGTTAAGAGAACACAACAATTTTGGTCTGTGGCTGAGCGTTAGATGAGAAGATCTCACATATCTGTCTGATAAATGTAAGGTTACACCCAGCAGTCGCTAGCTTAGCTTAGCACAAAGACTGAAAACAGAGGAAAGCTGTTGACCTGGCTCCAACTGCAACATCTAAAGCTCACTAATGAAAAGGTTATGTATCATTTATTTAATCCATATGAAAACTGAAGTAAACAAAGGATCATGTTAGGGACAAATTGTACACAAAAACGAGACAAACCGCACGGGGAGTCTTCAAAGTCTCAACGGCTCAAACATAAACAGTAAATATAAATCTGGGAAGCATCAGGCATTACGCTCAAGTACCCAGGAAAGGTGAAGGGCGTGGGCCATTTTGTGAAGGTCAGTGTGTTGAAAAAAAAATGGGATGAAGATAAAGGTGCACGGAGAAAGAGAATGAAGCACATCTACACCCCTCTCTGTGAGTGGGAGAGATGGAGAGAGAGAGACCATCATCCCCCACAGTTCAGACTCACTGACTAGGATGAACCCACTAATGACTACATTTATTCAAATTAGACTAATTGTAATCATGGTTAATAATTAGCTTTACAGTGCATTATAATTGGGTTAGGCTACAAGATGGTTCTGCCTAGGTGCAATAATTTATTTGATTTAATTATTCTGAGGAACCCAATGGTTTGACATTTCATATCATAAAACCAGCGGTGTAGAGAGAATGGAGATGGCCGTTGTCTTTAGAGAAGGTCATTGCTCGCTCTCTGGGAAAATTATGAGGACTATTTTCCACTCTATTAAGCTACTCCACTTAGCACAATTAGCCACACACACAAAGGTTAAAGAGAGAGACCCCTTTCTTTATGATAGAGAACAGCGGTGCATGTGCATGAGGGAGCAAGCGAGACGCAGAAAGAGAACGAGCCTCAATAATCTCGACGATCTAACATCGTTTAAAATGGTGAGTTATTTATTGGGACATTAGTGCGCTGATGTGGTGAGTGTCAGTGCTATAGTTTTCCACTGAAAGATGAAGATCAACGTTTAGAAGATCTCCAACCGTCTCTCTTCAAGTGGGTCAGATTTACCCAAGAGTGTGTTGTCAAGGCCCTGAAGTGTTTACAGAGACTGAACAGAGTGATGGGGCTAAGAAGCCAAATCTGTCCTTGTTTCACTATAAAATGCAAACAAAAAGCTGTGACAGGCAGAAAGGATATCCCAACAAGAGCTAAACACATTCGACATCACCCACAACACATGCATACACACTGCACAGTAAACTTGTGGAGGATAACGGTACATGAAGATTTAACAAAAAAAAAAAAAAAGCCAAATACTCTTAAATGCTACATTACAAAGCAAACTGAAAACATGTGCGAAACAACAAAGAAAGTCCAGGAAATTATTCACGACTAACTAAACATCCTGAATTATTCATACCACAAACATTTACCAAAGCAAAACACTACAACCTCATAGCATTAAACTCTGACATGTGTGCAGTGAGTGTTCATTGCACTGGACGCTTGATGTACAATTCGTGAGAACAGGAACTGCTCCAGTTCTGCGATACTAATAGAAAGCTGCAGTTTCCAGCAAAACCCCGGCTGGGCCTGTACGCGCTTGTTCATCATTCACAAAATTCCTGTTGCTTTCAGTTTAAAGCTGCCCAGTTCAATCACAGGCTTCTGCTGTGGTCTCCAGTTTGCTCTGCCGGAGCTTCGCAGCTAACATATTCTCAAGAAATACTGTGTGGTGAGTGTTTTCAATTATTTCTGTCATCCAAATCACAGAGCAGTTCTCAAGAATGTGACCTTTTAGTATCACCTGAAAAAATCCAAGATGAAGTAAGATAAAATGAATTAATTAAAGTCAACAACCAAATAAGACACACATGAGAAGAGTTAGACAAATGGCCATGAACAGTTTTATTCAAATTTGTTCAAAGTCAGTATTTACACAGAAAAAAAAGAAAATTAAATAATTAAGTAAGGTAAAATATTATCAGAGACTTGAATATAACAAATACTGTAACACTGTTATCCCTGAATGCACACACAAGAAAGCCAATACACAGCAGCTCTCATTCACAGCAGGTGTCAGACCTGAGACACTGATGAATTTCCTGTGTCAGTCTCTCTCTGAGAGGACAGGGGGGTATGGAAATGGGGGCCGGAGGCATGATACTGTTCAAATATTACCACCTCTCACTCACAGGTCCATGTGAAAACTCTTCCCCAGGCATCGCCCACCAATAGAGTAGCATGGCTCCTACACAGGAGAGAGCAATGTAAATGAATTCTGTTGTACAGCGAGCAGTAACGCACACACATGATGTCAGAGTTGGAGATAATTCAGATAATTTACACTGAGCACCTGATGTGTACACTGTATTCATGTATATACTGTACCTGGACATGGCCAGAGCCGTGATGGCAGGATTTTTCTTGAAGCGGCGTTGCGACACGGCCTGATTTCTGTTCAGCTCTTGACACAACAACAGATGTCTCTTCCAGCCTTTAACCTGGCATGAGATGCTCACTGTGGATACATCACAGGATACATCAGCCTCCACTTATTGCTGAATCACAGGGCAGGTGTCCTGTAACTCTGACCCAGCGGTCCTCTCACAAAAAAAAAAAAAAAAAAAAAAAAAAAAGGGACCTCTTGTTTAACACTGTGTTTATCTGCGGTCAGCGGGCTGTTAAAGGGATAAAAATCCCTCAAATATAAATGCTTCAGTGTTACGTAAAGACTTGTCTCAATGTAATTTGCAAAGCATAATACTCCTATGAGGTGACACGAGGCTGTAACCAATGTATGCCAAATTGGATCTGGGTATTATTGCTTTCTAAATTATACACGCACACACGTCAGCAGAATTACTCATCAGTGTTTACTGCCTCTATGTTTAATAACTTTATAACAACATAATTCCAGCTAGCCCTAACGCTAGTGAGGGATGGGGTAAGCATTATAATCTCTCATCTGGAAATCACGCTGTCTAGCTCTGAGATGAGCGGTTAAAAAATAATCATCCCACACTTCAGGATTTATCTAATTAGTTAGTGATGGTTCTCTTTTTGAGACATGAAACTCCTTTAGCGGCTGCATCGTAGTCATTCTCGCAGTTATGCTACTGTCAGCCACTCCCATTATCTGTGTTGTTATAAATACAGCACCTACATGCATATCCAATCCTACTGCCAGTAACATTACCGTCTCTCTGTGTTCGGTCTTGCCCTGGGGACACAGGCTCTTCTGGAGGGCCAGGTAATTGTGTTCTGGTGTACTCTGTCTTCCATATCTGTATGAGAGACACATAACGAGTAGCAAAATCAGACATAATTCAACATAATAACAAAACACACTCATATACGCACCAGCATGCGCACACGCCCCATAACTCAAGGTAATAATAAAGTAATAATACTATTTATGTGTGTGTTGTGCATGTGGTTGGACACCCACTCCCAAGTGAAGCCTAATTTAGAGTTTGCTGCTTTGATTGCAGAGGCATCATAGGTCTATATTAATCCTAAGCATAAAGGGTCACACACACACATTCCTGTATGGGCATCATAGTGAGCTCCAGGTAAGTGTGCAGATGGAGTGAGGACCACCCTTTCTGCTACACTTAGAGAGAAGTACTTGTAACTTTCCCCAAGAGATGACCTGATGATTCAATGTCCCACCTCAGATTTTTTAAGAAACAAAGAGAAACAGCATTAAAATACACGACTAGTGAAGTGAGGACTTTTTCATGGGCGCCATTTTGGATTAGTGTGTAGCTAGACCATTTGACTTATGTCACTTTTCAAGTCTTTGAAAGGAAATTAGCCAGAGTCCAAAGCCATGTAGAGTCAAATACAGCAGATGTTGTCGGAAGTGTCGGAACATATCAGTTCCCGCTCCCTGTTCTGGTCCCTGCCTGAATCCCGGATCTGGTCCCGGTTCGGGTTCGGGTCCCGGATCTGGTCCCGGTTCGGGTTCGGGTCCCGGTCCCGGTCCCGGTTCCGGTTCGGGTCCGGGTCCCGGTCCCGGTTCGGGTCCCGGTCCCGGTTCCGATCCCGATCCCGGTCCCGGTCCGGGTCCCGGTTCCGGTCCCGATTCGGGTCCCGGTTCGGGTTCCGGTCCCGGTCCCGATTCGGGTCCCGGTTCCGGTTCGGGTTCCGGTTCGGGTTCCGGTCTCGGTCCCGGTTCCGGTTCCGGTGCCGATCCCGGTTCCGGTTCG
>OMNW01013573.1:8456-20709 GCA_900303245.1 Selene dorsalis | reverse complement strand
GTGGGGTGGATGGATGGAGAGATATGCGATGACTGATAGGCGTTCGGGGAAAAGATACAATGAGAAAGGACAGAGGTGCAATAAGCAAGAAGTAGAGATGTGAGAGAGAGATAGAGCAGCAGAAAGAGAGGAGGAAAAAGACAAAGAGGAAGAGAAAGTGGTGTCCATAATGAGTTCTGTCCTACATTCACAAAGCCTGCGTTAAATCATGCTCTACTAGGCAGCACATGCAGCCAATACAACCAGGATCCACACAGACTTACACGTTTACTCTCAAATACACAAATTGTACTACACTGTGACCTGCAACCCACTGATTCACAGTCTGCAGTGAGACAAGCGCGCTTAAAACATTAACTGAAAAGGCTGAACAGACTATCAAATAAAATCTGGTTATATTACTGAAGCTTCATCTCATGTTTCCAAAAAACAGCTCTAAGCTCAAAAAAAAAAAAAAACGCTCTGACATTCACAGAGAGGGCAAAATAGACATAATGTGGAGAAAATTTAACCACTACATTCAACACAGGTTCTCCAATCCAGCACAGCAGATGTTCTCCACATCTTTCACATCTGCAAGGCAACCAGAGAGCAGCCCCAAAAAAGAAGACACTGAATACATATCTCCACACAGTATGGAGTCCAGGCACTCGTTCAACAACTCTCAAACACTTCAAACGTTAATGTGAGTGACTGAAACACACATGAAAAAGTGTTTGCTGAGGCAGCGAACGCATATGGTTACAAAGCGGAGAGAGAGGAAACCCTGCCATGTTTCCCTCTGTCGACCATTTTAAAGGCTGTCAGTTTGAAAACTGTCTCATCTGCATACCAAACCACACACACAGACATCATCCTGTAGCTTAGCTTCATTAAAGATGGAGTGTATGATGCTGAGAAAGACTCATGGTATTTTAACTCAAAACTGCAGAACAAATACACCCCTTGCTTCAGAAACTCTGCTCCCCGAAATAATGGGGGTTGGATAACCGAGATAACAAAACAATGGTTGAAATGAGGATGTCTGATAGGTACGCCATGGAAGTGGACATTAAACAAATGACAATAGAGTCGAGTGAGATTCTACACAGGCCTTAGGTTTGTGACTAAGCTATAACATCATCTGACAAAGCCTTTCAAATAACGTACCCAACCAAAAATTCCCTTATGTGTGAATTGCGGTCTCCGTGGTTATAAAAATCTCTGCATGTTGTATGTGCTAATAACATGACACAGAGCAAATTGTTGAAACTGGTGCTGTAAAGCTAGAATACAGAGAAGGTAAGGCCTCATAGCATACCAGCTGCAGACAGTGGTACAACTCTGCTGCTAGTATAGCTGATCACACCCACAACTTGGCAAACTAGAAGGAAAGCAAACTAACCAGTTCTAACCAGTAACTAACTTTCAAGTTAATCCAATTCAAAACTCTTCAGTCTGGTACCGATGGAAGTGTAGACTGCATTAACGTGCATTGGATTTCCTGTGTCTGCCTCTCAGTGCCTTCCTGCAGCACACACAGACTGGACAGCCAGTGGAGCATGGGGAGATATTCACTGACAATGATTAGAATTTATTATTTCCCTTTGACTAGAATTACTCTACTCTCTACTCTGACGGTTCACTGTTGACTTAATTTTGCTGTACTTATGATGGGGATAGTTTGATAAAAAAAAGAAGAAGAAGAAGAAAAAAAGAGAAGTCAGTCAATTTCACTGTGTGCACTGGAGGTGTTTTTTTATCCTGAAATGTTTAACCAGTGGCAAAAAATTTGCATATCACATAACTTCATCTTCCAGGACAACAAAACACTCTCAAACTCATTAAAATGAAAATCTGTTCTGCAACCCTGAAACTTCTGCTGCAACAGGACAGTGAAAACAGGCCATCAAGCATACTGAGAGCTGCTTCCATGGCATGGTGACAGGGTCAGACTTCATAACAGTATCATAAAACACCCTTATACTCCCCTTCGAAAATAGGGTCGCTAAAGAGACATTACTTTTTTGCTGTCTCTTTTGAGCTCAGCCTACACAAGGACAGAGTTGTGTTTTTAATTCATGTCTCTTGAAACAAAAATGAAGTACAGTTACATCTAAAACTCCACTAATGCAGATTAAGGTCTTGCACATACAGCTGACAGCTGCTGAAGCAAAGCAGCTATGTTCGGTAAACTGTACAGTATGCATTACTGTTATCACTATATCTTCCTTTAACTTCAAAGATGAAAATACTTCTAAGAATTAAAAGATTGTGGAGCTTTACTTATGGCTACAGTTATACTTTAATTTAAACTTCACAATGATGAGTTGAATAGTTAGATGCTCAAGTTCATCAAGTAGAGGTTCATAATGGTACCAAATTGCTGAAATTTCTCATCAGTACCCGGAACTATGCAAAGATAAGGCTGTATAGGAATCTAATCACAAGGCAAATATTGGACAGATGGCACACAATGACCTATCAAGGTACTAAGATATATAACAATCCATCTGGTAGTGGTGGAGATATTTCATCATAATTCATAAATGTCTCATTGTGGCGCTAAAGGGAAACTATGGGGATCATCAAGGTCATTGTAATTCATCCGCTGGGGATTAATGTCAGCACAAAATGGCATGTGGATCTATCAGGAAATATATCTGTCGGGACCAAAGTGGCAGGAGGACTGACCAATCAATTGACCTACACTGCTATCCCTAGATCCACGCCACTATTATGTTAAGACCAGGGGATGACAAGCAACAACAACAGTAGTAAGTAAGTTTCTCTTACTAACAAAGATGCTTACACAGATCATTATATTCATGAGACTGCATTATTTTTTGATGAAACTACTGCTCATGTAGTGCACTTCTTAATATTCTCCAGCAAGCTTCAGCTGACCTGACTGATCAGACCAGATTAGTGAAAAGGCACAAGTCTGTAAAGCCTAATTAGCTGTGCCATAACTGGGCAGCAAGCTAATGAGTAGTAATATTCACATGTTCCTACATCTTCACTCCTCATCATGTGTGTGGTATTGTGCAGTATATTATACTCACTGAGCAGAATGAGGTCTCAGGTATTACTATTGAACAGCAGGATGTTTTACAGTCTTTTCAGCCAGATCTGTAACAGACTGGGTGACTGCACAGTCTGCTGCAGTATGACTCCAGGCAGGCCAGTGGCCTACTGACAGCTATTTCCTAATGACCTCCCCACAGAGACTCCATGTCTGATGATTAAAGCTAGAGATGATTTGTTACATAGCTACTCCGTTTTACCGTTTGATTGTAATGAACTGATTGAAGTGTTGGACCCTCTGGAGTTATTGTGTGTGTGAGTCTGTGATGACTTCAGTAGAAATTCAGATGCATATTAAGTAGGTGCTCCCTGAACGCACCACTGAGCTAGTTTCAAATTGGTGTGTCATACAAGGTTTGTGGCACAGGAATAATACAGTGTCTCTGTTGCATTCCTACTGAAGCTGGCTGGACTAGGCTTCAGACCACAAAACCAACATTCCTGGTTTCAATATAGAACATAAAGAGGACAAAGATCTATTCTGTGCTATGGACTGGGTTTATGTAATTCACAATTTTACTCGGCCACATGCATACTCACACAAACAAAATTAGAAAAACCAAAAAGTTTGTTCATCATCTGAGACACAACATTGTGGGAAGAGATGAAACACTCAACAGCCACCAGATAATCACACGTTTCAATTTTCTGTACATCACAGCTTCACGCCACTACGATAACTGTCCTCTGGAATCTTTCTGAAATATCACCACACCACTCAGAGCCACTCTTGGTTGCACAAGTAGAGTCTAGTGTGCAAGTCTGAAAATCGAGTAATTTAAAGACAGCACAGAGTAAGATTGGAGAGGAGTGAAGGAGAGAAAAATAGAGAGGCCCAGGGTGCCCGTGCAAATGGCAGTTAAGGTCGACGGTGGGAATGTTTGGGCTTGAGACGGAGCAGAACAGCGGCTGTATGAGAGCAGCAAAGTGCTGCAGGGCTCGGGGGAATACTCCGCACTAAGCCGGAGACACACACACACACAGATGCACACATACACCTAGTGAGAATCACTCTGGGTGAAGAATAAACAGATCCATGCACACATTCTAGTGCATAATACTAAAAACTAACATTTGCATGAAAATAAAACACACACACACATACACACACACACTCCCCTCTCTCACCTTTACAGGATCCGTTGATTTCCTCAAACCCTGGCTGGCAAACACACTTCCCGATGGGCACCAGCCACTCTCCCTCAGTGCTGCAATGCATCCTGGGAGGCTCGTACAAAGGCAGGGAGTTGTTAACGCAGCGGCCCACTACCTCCACCAGCTGTGAGGCCTCTGAGCCTGGGATGGTGTCGGGGAACTCGGCGAGGCTCTTCACTAGAAATGGGCAGCGTTTGTAGAAAACTCGCACTGACACTAAAGCGATGCAGGCCCCCAAATCCTGAAACGCCAGGTAGAAGCCTTTCCGGGTCAGAGGACCTAAATCGCGGACTTCAGTGTTGAGCTTCATGACGCGGTCCCCCAGGTCCAGCTCTGTGAAGCTCTCATCAGCTGCTATGGTGTCGATTTTGATGTACCTGCTTTCCTTCATCACCCTGTCTTCCTCCTCTGTCATCCCCGTTCCATCTCTCATTTCTCCTTCCTCCATCTCCTCCTCGTCCCCGTCCGTTTCGTAGTAATACATGTTAAACGTTTCTTTGCAGGTACCGACCCCGCCGGGCAGGCTGTTGCAGTCCCTCAGAGTGAACTTCAGCTCTATGAAGACCCGCTGGGCGCCCTCGGTTAGGATCCAGTTGGTGTGGAGCCAGTTGTTTTGGTTCTGCTCCATCACCCGGCACACTTGGTAGGTGTGAATGGGGGCGTAGTCCTCGTCTACCTCACCGATCTCCTCCCACTGAGGCAGAGAGAAGATGGAAATTAATCAAGGTTGAAGAGAAAAGAGGTGAAAGATGAAAGAAAAACTGAAATATCACTCTTGGATAACAGGGATCTAAAGCTGGGAGTCAAACCTTAATATTTCTTTTGGTGACACAAGCAAATTGTACTCAATGTAAGAAAAGTTAAAGGGGAACTATGCAAGTCCGGTCGCTTTCCTACTGTTTTGCTAACCCTCCTCCAGGCCATGTGCATTTGTTTTTTTACGAAGCTGGTGAAAAATGACGTTTTTGACATTTATATCTGTGTAGTCTTAACCGTCATAAACAAAAGATTACGGGTTACAGAGCGTGTTTGTGTCGCGAGTTGAGAGCTGGGACACCGGGGCGGAGGCCAAGTGCTGCACTGATGTTGCAAGGTTGGTTTTCAGCCCCGAGACGTCAGGTGGAAGACAGAGAGCCTCCATTCTCCCTCGTAACACGTTAGAAGTCATTTATTTAACCACCACGATTACTCCAAAGCTGTTTAATTAAGGTAAAAATGTAGCATAGCCACGGGAAAACCCTGCACAGTTCCTCTTTAAATTCAAAGTTAAAGCAGCTTTTTACTGTTGTTCTTGGTCAAATGGAGCAAATTTTAACTATTACACATACACCTCAATTAACCCAATGTCCCCCACCCAGGGATTATATCCCTCAAAATGGTCACAAGATGAATCTGAGAGGTCTGGAGATAATTTATGGGAAAGGAAAGTGATATGTGAAACACCATATGTCTTCTGTTTGTTATGAAAACTCAGTTATTTTTACTTTTCTGAACCCTTGAGCAGTGATTTCAATGAAACAAGCTGAGAAAGTAAATCATCTTTAAGTGCTCACAAACACTACTTTGGTCTTTTATACACTCTTTATCCAAGTAAAGTAAAGTAATGTTTGATAGATGTAGTTTTGTACAATGTACAATATTTCAGTCTGAAACACTGAAGTATAGAGCAGTATAAAATGGAAATATTCAAAAAATAAACACAAGATTGACAGGATTTAATATTTGAGAACTTTTGCAAGAAAATGGTTTTGTGGAATAATGTAGTTTGAATCCTCAAAGCAAGGGATCAAAAATAAATAAATAAATAAAATAATCAAAACTGAGGTATGCATTTTTGAATGGCTTCACAATGGTGGAGAATTTTAAAAGAGTGAGAGAGAGACTGCCTTGGTTTTTTATGTGAGTCTCAGTATAGATAGAAGAATAATCCTCATCCCTTCCACCTCATTTCCTCTGACAGTGAGATAGTGTTATAGGGTATCTATGCGTTTACCATGAATGAGGGGTGGAGCGCTTGTCAGCGAAAAAAAGAATTAACGTGCACTTACAGGTGTGGTTGTCTGTGCATACCATATAGCCATACTGCTATCAAGCTTGTGCGTATATGGGTGTCCCCATTACTGCCAGTGTGTGTGCATATATGTAAATTACTCTTTCAGTGTTCAAAGCTCCTGTGTATTTGAGCATCTGCATCCATGCCTGTGTGTGTGTGCATGTGTGTGTGTCAGGCAGCAACATTAATTCCCTCTGCCCGTCTCCTGGGACATGGCTATTATCTGCATCACTAGCACTCTCCCATGGCTAATACAGGCGCTTCATCATGTCACTGTAATATGGCCAGAGGGACCAGACTATGATCTGGTGTTATAGCCTAATAGCCCATATTAATCAATTCTTGCTGTAGCTGTTGTGTACAACCTTCTGTCTTTGCCTTTTCTCTCTCTTCTCTCCATCTTGTTCGCCATCTGTCTTTTTTATTTTTTCTATCCCTTCCTGCTTTAGTCTATCTTTTAATGGTCATTATCATTTAGTTTCTGAACCATTAGTGAATGGATGCAGGCATTGTCAAATGTTATTAGACAGTTATGAGTGTTGTTAACTGTCTATGCCTTAGTATGTGTATGAGTCTGTATTTGTCATCTTGTACTTCTATCACTGTTTTCAGGCTTTGAATGCGAGCACATGTTTAGAAAGTGACATTTTTAATATCATCCACTCATTGAAAAGCTGTTTGAGGATTCAGACATGGCTTAAAGAGTTAAGGTTAGATTTAGGATTAGGTTAAGAGGTTAAATGCATTGTGTTGATGAGGGTCCTTGCAAGTCTAGACGCACAAACATATCTGTGCATGCTTGTGTGTGACAGCGCCCCTATCTCTCCCAGACCCCAGCCCAGTCAGTCCCAGTGCAGACATTAAGCCTCTTACTGGTTAGATCACACAGATCCAGCAGCCTGCTCTGAGCTTTACACAGCTTAACACAGAGACACATATACACACACACACACACATACACACAGAGACACACACACACCAATCATTATTGGTAGCCCAGCAGGGAGCTGAACAGATGACCTTCTCTAGTTTTGCTTGGAACCAAATGGGTTCAGTGTCTGTGGATGACGCGTCGTTGCCATTGTTGCCACTGGAAATTTTCCCACTCTGCAGCTCGACTGTATTAATAGTGTTAGTGATTACAAATGGAAATGGGACATGACACTTGCATAAGCTAACTCTCTAAACTGACTCATCAAACAGTGATTTACCATGAGCCATTAGTCTGCAGATAAACACCCTATATGACTCCAGCTTTGAAAACACACACTCCAAATAGAGGTTAGCAGGGTTCAAACTAATGCTCTCCATTAAATGGTGTCCTTCCTTTCCTAATGTGAAGCATCTTACTTCAAAACAGGAGATTTTCATGTCATGCACAAAACAAAGGGCTTTTTTTGCAGATGAAGATGTGGTTGGTGGGATGTGGATTCACACCCACTCCTGCACCATGATGTAGCCACTGTGTGTGCACGGTTTTCCAGGAAAATCAGCCATTTTCTAGGAAGTTCAAGTGGCTATTTCACGGGATCTTTAAAGACCACAGTATGTGGTATTAAGTGGGTAGGGTCCTCAGAGGTCAAACACAAAGCTTCGGCACACAGAGCAAACACGCCACCACCTCAGGGTCAGGACCACCCATGCTGATAATGCCGAGTTGTTGTAGAAACAAAAGCATGCTCTACACAGTTTACACTGTTTCCAATCCATTTTTATTCCCGCTTTAGCTCTTCATCTCTCAGTGATTATTTGAAGCAGTTCTCTGCCCTCTTTGTTTGAAAAAAAGAATGTGATATTATAATCTTCTGTGCTCCCACCTCACCTTTCAAGCAATTCACACAACCCCGTCTCAAAAGGGTCAGTTCACTCAAAGTCCAAGAGCAAGACTTTTTCCCCACTTATCCCTTGTGGTATCTTGACACGCAGATACTTTGAAATAAGTCTGACAACTTCTGCAGATAATTACACAAGATTTCTGCTACGCCTTTCCTTAAAACAATGTCCCTGTCACTCAGAAACTCCATTGTCATTTTATATCAAAACCACTGCTCTCAAAGACTGAGTTTCTAGAGTTTCTTGAGAAATCGTTGAGGAGAATGACTGAATTATCCTGAGTAACCAGGACATTGTTTCTAAAAAGAACTGTGTCTCTTGTGGTTTTCAAATATATGCTTTCCAAAGCTTGGAATAACACCAACCAAATCCCTTGTAATCACGTTGCATTAGAGTGTTTTCTGAGGCATAAATCTCAACACCCACACCAAACCAAAAACGTCTGAATGGCTTGGTACCGCGAGCAGATGGATGGAAGTGTTTTAGGGAGTTAATTTCATGCTTTACTGTGAAAGATCAAAAACGGGTTGAGAGCTTTGGGTCCCAGTGGAGGTGAATGGTCCCAATAATCATAGGATCTTAATTTCAGTCCTTTCAGACCCTCTTGTGCAGAACTTACCCTCCACTCTTCTCCGCCTTCTGCCCTTTTTCTGTTTTGCTCCCTACACTCAGCGGCCCCTATAGGCATCCTTCTAGCTCCTCATTAGTGCGCGTTTGTTTAGTTGACTATCGTGTGTGCGGGGTGTGCTCGTGGGTCCACGTGTCACATCCGTCAGCAGACCCCCTGTGGCTGTGCTGAGTGCCCTCCTGGCTCCAAGTCTATAAAGCTGTCTGCAACTCATTATTACCCCCCATTACCACTGACTGTCATGACACTATAATAGATCTGTCCTTCTCCTGCCTTGCCCATACAGCAACCCCCCCCCTCAACATTTCTGCCTCCATCTCATCCATCCTAACAACCCCTCTTCTCATGCCTCATTCCTCTGCCTTTTCATTTCATCCATGTCCATCATCATTTTCTCCGTGTCCTCCATTCTTCCTTTAATTATCCAATCTTAAGTCTAACCCAGAAACACTGTTCGACCACTTCCCCCACTTCCTCCTCTCTCCCCCAGCTTCTGTCTCCTCATCTTCCTCCTTGTCCCTGATTTCTGCTGCTCCTCCTTTCTGTTCTTCAACTTCTCTCCTCCTCCCCTCCCTCCTGTCATCCTTCTAGTTAATCTCCTTCATTCTCTTATCTCCCTTCTCTCTTCTGTCCCTTTTACCTCTCCTTGTCCTCCCTCCTTCATGGTACAGTAATGTGCCAGGGGAAAAAAAGAGAGGCTCCACTGAACAGCACAAGAGCTGTGGCACAACAAATCTCTAAACAAACACTCCTTGAACTGTTCAAACAGCCACTCTCCTTCCTCATTAGGGACAGATTAGTGTCCCAACACAACAAGCCGACTGTTAGCCATCACTTAGCCATCATTGAGCGTTTTTTTTTGCAGTGTGTTCAGCACCTTTGATGCTAACCCTCATCTATGGTCAAGTGAGCATCACACATAGCCCTCTGCAATGGAAGAGAGCTTTAGATCTGGCTGCTCAGTCTGCTGAATCAGTGATTAAATCAATTTAGTGTGCTGCTTTCACTTTTCACGTTTGTTTTTGGCACCTTCTTGCACGGGTAAAAGACTTCAGGTATCATTTCACATTGAGTGTGAAAGATAGATTGTTGGTGAGCAGAGGTGTTGAAATCTTCATGTTACACTTATGAGCACCCAAGTTGTTGTTCAAGCTTGTTTTTGGAAAAGATCTGAATCAGGATCTCCGGGATGCAGAGCAACAAGGCTGTGTGTATTAACACCTCAAAGTGCAACAGCTCTGACAACCAGCAAATTTGCAGGAAATACTTGAGCCCATGTGAATTTCTGCTTGTTTTATTGAAATCAATATAATACAAGGTCACTGTGACTTTGAACTCTGACCTTTGCCCACCCAAAATCTCTTGAGTTCATCTCAGTAAGGTCATAGTGACCTTGACCTTTGACCACCATAATCATATCAGTTCAACCTAAAGTCCAAGTGAATATTTCTGCCAATTTCCTGTATCACTATCTTGATATAATAACATCAGTTGGGTAAAGTGTTTCCGTGATCAGGCAAAAGCAAAACGAAACAATATTTTGTTAGTTGCAACTTTCTCTGAGACATATTCTCAGTCTGTATCAAAACCATTCAAACAGATTGATGGCTGGGAAAATGGTGGGCTACTTTGGCTTCTTCATTTTTATGCAATGCCAAGTCTTGGGGTTTTCTACTTCTTCCTCTAAGACAGGCTCAGAAGGAGATGCATGTCAGCCGTCAGCAGCAGCTTTAGTGTTTTCTTCTGATTTAAGTTTTAACACAAGAATTTAAGTGACGCAACACAACACAGAGGTTTTCATCAGTCGCTCTTTGTCAGCGCTAACTTCTTTGTGGCTGTGGCTTAGTGTGTCAGGGCCATTACGGACCCAGTAACCACCTCCTGTTAACGTTCAGATGAGGACAAGATGAGAAAAGGCTTTTGGACTTGCCAGACTGATGGGAGGAAATAGAGACAGATGGATTTGAAGGCAAAATAATCTTTGTTGTGAGATTCATTCCTTTAATGACACCTTCCTTCCTGACTTCTCTTGCTTTATTCTTGTCCCTTCATGATGTAACAGATAAAAGCATCCACCTAATGTCATATGATCGGCCGCCTACCCACCTCCAGTGCAATGGGAACAGGAAGTAATGGAGGTATTAGATGACAAAGGGTTGACAGCCAAATAGTCATAATGGGCAGGGAACCAAAATTCCTCTATGTATATTTTTTTCATATCCTCTTCTTCATGTCTAGTCTCTTTTTTTTTGTAAAACACAGATGCAAACTTGCTGCAACTCACTGACATTCCAATTATAACATTTTTAAATACCGGCTAAATGTTGTGTAATAAAACCTTTGCAGCTGTTTGCTTTATAATTGTCCTGTTTTCTGTTTCTGAATAATGTCCAACAGTCTGTCTGTTCGACAGTGCTAAATAACTGCAGTGAAATCTGTCTACAACCATTGAAGTCTGTCTACAGCTATGTATTCTGTTGCCTCCATCCAAAAGCCTCGTCAACCTCATCTGCTGTGCTGCTGTCACACACCCACAATGAGACATGGGGAGGAGACAAAAAGTAATTATGCTCCAGAGACACTTTAAATGCCACACACTCTCTCTCCTCTCCCTTGTCTCTTTCTCCAATTTATCTTTGTCTTCTTGACTCCCCGTGTGCCCTCTTTCTTTTTTTCCCCCTACCTTCAGCAGTGATTTTCACTCCTCGACTTCAAAACAGGAGGAGACAGAGGACTTGTACTGTGGAGGTCACAGGAAGCCTGCTTTCTCCTCTCTCACACTCTTCGTCTGTCTCGCCCTGTCACGGTCTGACTGTCTGGAAATCTCCATCTCTATCTGACTCTTCCCACCTCGGTCTCACAGCACATCTGTCTCCGTGTTGCCAGATTAACCTGCTGGCAGGGCCCCCTCAAGGCAAAATTTTAAACTTTGGTTGTCTACTAGCTGTGATGTCTTCAAGCCAGATTTCCAGATTGGATTTTACTCCATCTGTGAGAGGGGGGTAACACTCATGAAACTGAATTGAGGTATGCTGGATATTTAATTTATTTTACCTTGGAATTTATGAATTTAACACTAAATATGGTTGATATGATTACATACTTTGAAAGCTACAAGGGTGATGCCTTTGTTTTTTACACAGTAATTCATTTCTGTAGCTGTCATTGATTGAAAGACAGTCCCCCAGGATAATATTGCCCCACACCTGAGCACAAAAGATGCTGGAGCTTTGGGTGGGGCGGCTGTGACTCATGAGGTAAATAGTGTCATCCACTAACCTTCATTGAGCAAATTTAGATTTCACTCACAGTGCAAAAAATAAAATGAATGAAATATAATAGTTTTCAGTCTGAAGCTATCAGTATAACATTTCAAGTTCAACCATCACATTGCAAATATTTTTTAAAACCCTTATTTTATTTCATCTCCTTCGAGCTTAAAAGCGTGTTTCAAGAACTTTGGAAGCATACGGATACTTTGGAAGGAGCACACAAAAGAGCTAGGGGAGGGGGGGATG
>OMNW01013550.1:0-11308 GCA_900303245.1 Selene dorsalis | reverse complement strand
CCTAAACCATAAATTTTCAACTAGTCTCAAATCTGACCATTTCTGTTTACTCTTCCAAAACCACTGTACTGTACTTTTTTTTTTTTTACCCATCATGTTGCAATATTTACAGATCTCATAGACGCACCTTCATATGTAACCCAGACAGATTCACACCTGCTTGTATTTTTCCGCAGACTTTGTACGTAATCACTGAACATACTGTAAGGGCTCTCATACATGGAACAGACTCTTTAACACTGCGCTCACAGGTCATACTGTGTTGGGATAAAGCAATTATTCCCACCCTCTCAAGGTGTGAGCTGGGCTTTCTGAGGCACTGCATTAAGTCAACAGCCATCAGACTGTCTAATGCTACCTGTTCAAACAGCTTCCCTCTCCTCCAGCTGCAGTATGGGGAGTGTTGAAGCACCTGCTCTGTCTACACAGGCCACCTGCTGTTCACCTGCCTAATTTTGCTTTCCATAAATTCTGTATTTATGACTTATAATAAATAAACTTATGTCGGTCAGTATTTTGGCTGTTTTCCACTGCTGTTCATTGCAGTTGTCTTGAAGCTGTGGCCACATACTGATCTTCTGTTTAGCAGCACAGTTTGGTCAAAATTTCACTTTGGTTCATCACAATTTGTCTTCAACATAAAACACCAAATTTCCTTGAAATTGGCTAATTAAACAATGTGAAACTAAGAGGCAGATTGGCATTGTATTTATTACACATTCAAGTTCCAAGGTGAACATCATGAGCAGTGAATCTGTACAGTTATAGTGCTACAATATCAATTTTCTGTTTGATTTTCATTTACACTCACATGGCAAAATCCTGTGTCCTCTCATTCGAAGGAGATCCAGTTCAACAACAAAGCTAAACAACCTGTCTAAATAAAATCCAGTCATCCAGCGCTCATGGCAAAGTGACAGTGTTCAGTTGCAGGTTTTTTCTGTGTCACTTCCACTGGCCGATGGACTCCTGAGGACACCGACTCTCGTGTCCTTTAAACTGGAGCTGTGTTTCTACCGTTTACATAAACTGTGAGGAAAAAGTGTAATAACATCTCTCCTTGGATGTGGAAGAGTCTGGACTATTTCTGAGTTTTGACACCCGAGAAGTTGGCTTTTCACTAGTGCCACCACCTCCTGGCTACTGTACATGACCAGCTGCTGACTGAGGACATTTACTGTGCTTTCGTAATCTCTCTTTGGAGTGGTGACAAGCGATTGAAGTCATTTGTTACAGAGGCTCTGAAATGGCTCAAACGTGGCACATGCTTCAAATTGAGAAACACACACACACACACACACACACACACACTCACACTGCATATTCAGAATCTGTCAGCAAAATGCATTCATGTTTAGGTATTTGGCTGAAGTGCTGACATGAACGAAAATATTGTGCCTCCCAATTCCAGCAACATGCCTTGAAAATCAAGTAGAAAATGCTTAACCTGCTGAAATATGCAGCTGCCAGGAGACGTGACACTGCCCAAAAAAAAAAAAAAAAAAAAATCTTGACTACAAATTCAAGTGCTCTCCATTAGGATCCCTGCACCTCACATCAAGGTATGTGATTATGTTAGCTGCAGTGAAAGTGGTGGTGGTGTTACTCACTGTGTGTTGTGTATAGAAAAGGTTTTAGCCCCTATAAAAGGCACAGTTTTTTCCAACATTATTCTGCAAATTTATGCAGTTATAAGATAATGCTCTGCCTTAAAGTAATGGGTAATAAACTAACTAGACTGACAATACAGTGCTACAGGTATGAGTCTTAAAGAGGAACTATGAAGATTTTACCTTTATTGAGGTTAACACGTTAATTTATAAAACAGTTTTGGAGTAATTGTGATGGTTAAATGACTTGAAGAATGGAGGCTCTCTGCCTTCCACCTAGCGTCTCTCGCCCAAAAACCAAACTTGCAAGATCAGCGCCTCTGCCCCGGTGTGCCAGCTCTCGTCTCTGTGGCATCACGACATGTAACTCGTAATCTCTTGTTTATGACGGATAAGACTACGCAAATATACACATTGTAACACGCATATGATATATAACGTTATCCTCTGCGCCATGGATTGCCTTACTAATTGACCTACAAATATATAATTTTTTTAAAAAGAAAGGACACTCATAAACTGACCATAACTATTATTCCCTTTTCGTTTCTTTAACAAACTATGAGATCTTTTAAAATTGCACTCTGTGATAAAACTACAAATGCTAAAACGTAGGCCTGATAAACACGCCATATCCTGCAGCTCTTGTCTCAGATGATGCTAATGTACGATTCTTCAAATTTACTTCACCAGGCAGCCAGCCTGCTTCATTGCAGCTCAGAAAGGGGCATTGATACAGAAAGCTGCTAATTACTAAGTTCATGAGGCGGATAAAGCTGCACACAGACTTTAAATATCAATAAGTATGTGCTGCACATCTGCTGACTACTGCTCAGCAGGCCTGATTGCACTCCGGCTTATCTCAATTCAAGCAGATGGTGGCAGTTTGTTTTAAGTGTGCTTGATACAGACATGTATAAAGCAATGGAAGGGCAGAGGGTTGATAAAGGAAATAAACACACAACACAACAAACAGTGCTCTGTCTGAGCAGCTCTGATAGAGTATTTATGCTCATTTCCCTGCAGAGCAGCTTTACCTTTCACTGTTTGTTTGTCCCTTTACAACCGCTACAAAACATTCAGAGTCAGAAAGTGTTCATTCTGAATACATCATGTGCATTAAATTTGATTTGTTAAACCTCTTCTCAAAAGACATCCTCGTGGATGAAATAAACATGATATGGGAATGAATGATAATAGTGACAGTAACTCAAATGAACTTCACCAGAACATACCAAGAATATTACTTTCCCTACTGTAGCAGACAGAGCAGGTATTTTTAACATTAACCTGAAAAGACTTTAAGCTATAACTGATGCCTTTTGGAAACTGGCAGGCTCCTGTAAGTGAGAAAGCATTAGCCTACACTTGTTACTGTAGCTGGTCTGTTGTTTTGTTCCAGCAGCGCAGCAGAAATTACAGTGAAAACAAGATGAATTTTCAATCTCTTTATTATATTTAGTTGAATGTGTGTGGATAATGGAGCTGCTGCTGCTGCTGCTGCTGCTGCTGCTTGTGTCCTTTGCAGAGTAACAACAGTTTCCTGTGATGTTTCCTCAACCAGTGGACACCAGTCCTGGATTTCACATTGAACAAATTCAATAGAAGTTTATAGACCCTGGGGTGAAAATGGGGCCCAACACACTCCAGTTGAAACTAGGACAAATTACCATGGGGAGCCTGATCTGGACTGGATGGTGCCCTGCAGGTAGAAATTCTCACGAAGCCGCTGGCTCTGCCAGCTGCGACTGTGTGAGTTTAAATAGACAGTGACAGCCAGCGGGAGAATTTGCCTGTTGGCTGCCAATCGTTGGCCTAAATGTACTTTGTCACAATAAAGATGATTTATTTAAAGACCACACAGTGCAAGGCGGGGGCAGCATTTTAAGCCATCATGGAAATTAGACCCTCACTCTCCACCTTTTTGTTTCCAGCGGAGAGAGTTTAGTGGAGCTGTCAATGGCAGTTTTAATGGATGCTAATTCATCCACCAGAGCTCATCATACATGCCTAGCTCTCTGCTTGTTGTGTAAGCAATGAATGGAATCATCATTACTGCAAAAGCAGCCGTGCACTAACCACTTCTGTTTTATGACTCAGAAAAACTGTGAGCTTCATGCCATTGTGGAGTGGAAAACACACCATTCAATTTTCATTATTTGACAATGTGGTTTGCAAGCCCTGTCAACAGAGGCTGCATTTTTCAGTATTTAAATTCTACATTCCTCAGCGCCTAATCCTTCCTATTTGATTAAACCATTTGTTATGACTGAGTGCTATACTGCAAATAGAAAGATTAGTGTTCGTTAAAGATAGAGTGAGTAGGATTTTCTCATCTGCACCATGCACACTGAATGATTTTTTGTTATGCATCAGAAACTGCAGAGTGAAGGAGGATGTGTGGTCATCATAACAGTTTGTTGGCCTTTTAATCATTGTAATATCTGATTCTAGATACAGTATGCTATCAGTCATAGTAACACAACATACCATGTGCCTGAAATACTCTCTCTGTCTCTGTAATAAAATCTTTTAGCTGTGAGTTGTAAAATATAATGAGATATAATGAGATTTGATTAGAAGCTCTTTGTAAAGTGCTCATATAAACCATATCAACAGGCCGTTAAAACAGCACCTTGGGCCTATATTCAGATTTATGATGTGTTAAGGACCTGATGTCAACACCAGATATTATATAAATACATTTCTACATGTGTTTTTCTAAAATGAGGAGACAAAAAAGGAGCAACCGTGTTAGTCACTATAGGTTAAACAGGATATTGTTATATACTGCACATTTGGTTCATTTAGAGGGGAAAAAAATGACAAATGAAATGAATAGAATAATTCTTCACTTATATGTCCTTTATTTCAACTCGAGAGCCCATTGAGGAAAAATCCTCATTTACAATGGTGCTGACTGAAGAGGGAATAAAAGAGGAATTAGAGGTCAAGGTGATTCAGTCCTTTGGGGTTATGGAGGCCAAACTGAGCTTGGTCTGAGAATTAAAGCTTGAATATATAATGTCTATAATAATATGAAAAAATTCCCCAGGAGTAAAATAATCTGCACTCTCCCTAAGTTTCCCTTCTGCATTTTGACTTGCTATAGATTCACCTCCACCGCACCAGACCTGGTCTTCGTCACTCTGTCTAATTCTGCTCCCACCTTTAAATCAGTCTCCATTAATGTATTTTATATTGCAAAACATTTTGCATCATATTCAGTGAAATGAAGAAAAAGCACTAATTCAGATGTTAATGTTACAAAACATTAACGCCACGCAGAGAGGAGGCTCATCATGGGAGGCTGATAGGTGTCAGAAATGAGAGCATGCCTCCACATCACCGTGATGTTACAGGCTGAAGCCAGAGAGAGGGAGCCTGCTGGTTCAGACAGATGATCCTAGGAAACGCATTCACCATGAAACGAGCCAAAGCAGCTTCTCCTCTGATTCGCAGCTATGAAAGCCCCCCTCCTTTTTTCTGCGCTTCATGGAAAGATGCCATTTCTCTCCCTCTGCGATTGCTGTGATGTTGAGTCACCCAGAGACTAATCCTGAGAATAATAGAGATTAAGCTTTCCCCCCCAGTTTTTTCTAAGGTGCTATAATTTCTCCAGCTCATAATCTTTTATCCCTACTCAATACGGGAAGGTTGGTTGCTGTGACCTACACTCCCAGCCTCCATGAAAGAAGCTATCTTCCTGTACGGAAAAAGAAAGTGGATACAGATTAGAGAGTGGGAACTGGCTCATTTTAATGTGTGGAGTATGAATAATACTCACGATGTGGGGAGAAATCAAAAGTGACATATGTGCAACTCTCTGTTTATTGGCTGTTTTCTATTTGATGAGAGAAAATGTAATGGATTTAAACGGCGTTTGCCTGCCGCTCTAACCTGAATGGTTATCATATGCTAACTAGCTTAATACCTGCACTGCAAACAGTACGATGCCTCCACAGAATATTTTGGGGTTATAGGTTATGCTAAAAAGAATAAATAAATAAATAAAAATAAACAAAACATTCATACTTTCTATTGTTGGTGGAAGCTAGTTCTGAATACTATCAGCAGCATTAAAACTAATGAATGAATGAATGAGTCAGGTCAGGTGAAAACAGCAAACAGCATTACATGAAGCTTGTCAGGATGCACTCAGACAGGGCCTAGGATCTATTATGGAGAACTGGGGGGGACGGTCGGAAAAGCTGCTCATTTACCAAAAAGCCTCCACAGCCCTTAGAGGATGCACAATAAAGGCCGTGCTCAGAGGAGCCAGTTGAGAACATTTACATCAGATTTTCACTGGCTGAGCAAGATTCTTGCTGCTGGTTTCCCACACACATGAACTGGATAAAGTAATCAAACACATTCAGTGTTACTGGACCAAATGGATCAGCTTTAGAGCTCATCCTTTTCCAATAACTGTGGATGGTTAAAATGTTTTTTGGATAAATGTGGATCACATGACTCATGCAGAAGTACCAACCTGGCGTAGCCACTGCACTGAAATTGTTTTGCTGCCATAGATGTACAAGGTATCATTTGAATGAAAATCAAACTTCGCAGCTCTAAGAAAGTCTTACAAATGCAAAATGTCTGTATATCAAAGATTCACTTCACAAAAAGTAATTTAAAGTCTGGTGTAGCCTGTAAACAGTTTTGAAACGGTGGTCCATTAGAAAAATGCTCTTTGGGCTTACTGTAGATTTTAGATGGTTAACTAAATCTCTGATCTGAATGTTTTTCTTTTTGGCTTTTGGACACTTTAATCAAGTTCATGACTGTGAGCTGATGAAATTTTGAAGTGATGAGTGACTATTTATAAAAACGAATCATTGCCTGCTTGTTAACGTATTCCTAGCATGGTTGGATGAAACTAATATAACCACAGATTTAGCTAGTCTTCATTTGACTGGAAGCTTTAGTGAATGCATAAGTGGTAACTTGAAATGTACCGTGGTGTCAAACCCGAGTTCCTCTTGTCTCCTGATGTTGTACAAATTTTCACAGACGATGTCAGTTTCTAGTTTGTTCAGAGCAAAATGCAGTTAATTAAACGTCTCGCCCTGATGTGTTTTGTGAATATGTGCGTAGGAGATTAATGAGATCAATTTCAGATTTGTGTAGAAGAGGGAATCAATGTCCCCAAAAGTCATACTGACAGCAGATTAAGCACATCGGCCTAGCAGAGGATAAAAAAACAAAACACTCATCAGCCTGCAGATGTCTCTCAGCGTCTCTTTCATTTCTCGCTACTCCGTCGCTGGCTCTTGATTCAGTGTAACACAATTTCAATAGACTGTATTGGCATCAGCGGTACATCAGCAGTCCTGGTTGGGCGTTTAAATGAAAATGAAATTCATCAAAAACAAATTCAATCAGTAAACCCGTGTTACTTGTGTGTGTTTCTGCATTTGTGTGTTTACCAGGGAGATCTGCGGAGCACCCTGCACATGCAGGATTAAATAAACAGTAATAATTATAATCACTGCCTCTCATTTCAAATGCTAATCTAAACACTGGAGTAGGTGTAAATTCTTTGAATAAACAGAATAGACTCTGCTAAAAAACACCAGACAACAAATGATTAAATCTTCAAAAATGTGGCTTTATTAAATTGAATGTTTAACTGCTTTTAGCACTGGCTGCTACCTATTTTTATATGTTTTTACTCCTAAATTATAGATTTTTATGTTTTCACATTCATACCTTTAGCAGGATTGTTTCAGGATTTTCAGTGTTAGTTTGTTGAATTAAATCTATTTTAGTATTTCATCTATTCGAGGCAGCATTGTCTTGTTGGCATACTGGAAATTAGCAGCAACACTGAGCCTCGCAGAACTGCTATAACACGGCTGTAGACTCCTGTTTGATAATCCGAGACTCATTTCCATTTTCACTTCCATGTGTTGCATTGGATGCTGAGATTACTCTAACTGAGGTTTAAAAGAAATAATGCCAAGCTTTTACCTTTTGTTACATTCACTGTCAGGGAAACAGTACCCCGAGGCATTTGTAGCTGAAGGCAATGATAAAACAAGATGTGATGTGGCGTGTTATACTGTTGCCGCTCCTCTAGCTCTCTCCTGTAGAAGGTAAACCCTGGGTCACCTGCATGGGAACAATTAAACAAATCTCTCAGATATCTTATTGTATTGTTGCTAAAACCACATTCAGCACGCTGTCTATTGAACATCTTTGAGCGTGTTTTGAATCTGAAAAGATCTTTGTTTCTTCTCACTTCCCTTCCACTCAGGCTTCAACAACCATTTTGAATAAAGGACCAGATTAGTAAAAACACACTACTGCTCAAGGCCTTTCAAACCTGCCTCTTCCTCAGAGATAAAACATGAAATCCAGAACACAAAAGCAGAAAATTTGGGGAAAATTGTTCTCTTGTTGGTGAAGTTGAAATAACATCAATAACGATTCACTCACTGTAGTGTCCATGTCCAATGTTACACTTCATGGTATCTTATATTTTGCCACTATATACTGCCACAGTCCTTGTATGCAGGTTTATTTGTTGTCTTACCCCAGAGGAGATAACTTTTGAAAATGAGTTCCTCACATAGTCTGACTCTCCAGAAGCCAGTTAGTGAGTCCTCTCTTATATCCTCCATCATCAGTTAATTTCATTTAGTTTCTCTATGCAGGAGAAGCCACCGACCAGCCAGTTCTCCCTTTAGCCATTTCATCAACCTCCTCTTGACATTTTCCACCCAGCTATGGCCAAACCTCCCCTCCACCCTCTCCAGTCACACATTTTTCATCTGTCTTTCTCTTGATATTACATTACATAAACACAGATGGCTGTTTTTAAAGTAACATCCCTGACTTTGTTATATTTTACCTCAAGATATTCTAACCACAGCGAAAATGGAGTTTCAGCAGCAAAAAGCAGAAAAATACTTAACTTTGAATTAAGTTTTTCTTCTTTGAAGTCAGCTGACAATCGACAGGCATGTACACATTCATGATTTTTACTGCAGCGTGCAGCCTTCCAGCTGTACAGGCACAACTGAAATGAAGACAGAAAGTTAATTTTCATTTTCAAGTCTTTCTTCATCATTCAGGGAAATGTAGGGAACCACCTGCAGAAATAAAAAGGTAATTATATTAAACAGAAGAAAAGTCAGCGCAACCACAACCCATCAAATGAAACAACTGAGGAAAAGTAATACTACAGGTCATAAGCATTAACATCAGATAAGTCATAGTGCTACAGCCTTAACTATAACTACCTTGTCTTAACAAAAACACTCGTATGTAACCAACCCTACGGCTGATATGCAACCAATTATGAATGTAAGTTCCATTGTATGTTTAAATTGAGGTAGCATGCAGATATAAACCTGATCCAGAGCTATTATTTAATTATTACTTATTTTGTGATGTGTATTCTGACCTTTTACACTTAACAACCTCAGGGACACAGGGCACAGGACTACACATATTCTCTAATCTCCATACTTATGTAAGACAGTGTGAATTTTAATGCGAGCACACTAATGTTTACTTTGGGCCTAGACAAAGTTCTGTGCCATGGGTGCTTTTTAAAGCATAAGCAGTCTGAAAGCATCAGGGCAACCAGAATTATCTGCACTGAGATGAGAGGTCATGTGAAGGAAATTTTGAAAGTAAGATGTGATGGAGAAAATTGTTGTTGGGATTCATCAGAAAAAGAAAAAAAGACATCACAGAGGTAGAATAATTTTTGCATGCGGTAGAAAATTGGTGCAAGAGAATAAACAAATACTTGTAAATGTACTGTATGTACCATCTTCCACTCCCCTTAGCCCCCACTGAACTTTCCGTCACTCTTAATCTGAGTGAGAGTAACAAACAACACAGTTACACGCTGTGTAAGTGGTGCTGTGTTTGAAGGCCAGGGACATTTGTCAAGATAAACTATGGCCTTGTAAAATAGGAAAAGGCCACACAAAGGCTCTCATCATTTATCTCCTGCTATTTGCAAAGACATTAAAGCTTTTCTGAGTGAATCATTCGCTGTAGGAACAGGTCTTCATTTCATATGTGCTGGAGTCTTTCTGTATTCGTGTTTCTGTGTGGGCATGTGTGGCTTTGGTGGCTTTCCACAAAGATTTTAGTTTTTTCGATTTAAGACAACTGAGGAAACAGTTCTCACATTCATGTGTTTATGAACCTGTGATATAGGTGCACTGTCCCAGAGTCAAGTCCACCCGCTCCTGGGGTCCCTGCCTCTGCCGGGTCGAGCCCTCCACCCACAGACCCACGCCCAGCTGGAGCACTTCCTGCCGCTCCGTGTCAATGGCTCCTCGCCGCTCAGCCTCTTCCCCAATTTCAACACGGTGAGATGCCATGCACATAAAATGTTTCCAGCCCCCCAACAGAAACTGGACCCTAACCCTAACCCCTAACCCTACCTTAAGGCAATGCAAGGTTGAACTGAAGTCGGCACGTGTGTGTTATAAACAGGCATTATCCAGAAATTGCAGTTATATGGCAAATATATTAAAATCCACTGGAAGCCTCTTATGATGTCTTCAAAACCAGTTGCTGTCAACTTCATCGAAATGATAAGGCAGGAAATAGATCATTAAAAATATTTTCTGAAAAAAAAAAACCCAAACAAACAAAAAAAGAACAGTCAATAGATAAACTGAGGGAGAAATATTAAACTGTGAAGCATGTGTTATATAAACAACTTCACTATTCTCGGTATGTGCACTTTGCAGTCATGTTGTTTAGGAGAATATTTCACGACTCCATTGGCAGATTCTCAATATTGCTTATCTCTGATTAGTGGTAAGCATATGATCAAGGCATCCCAAATATAACACTTCCCTCACACACACACTGTATATATTTGGTCTGGCTCTAAATGGTGAAGCAGCAGGTGTTCATAATCTACATTTAGCTTTAACCCTTAATTAGACAAATTGGAGAATATACTCAGTGCATCAGGCATGTGGGAGGCTGGGAAAAAACAATTCCTGTCTGACACCTGAAGCTAAGAATATGAGTCAGCTAACACTGCTACACTGTAGGGATTAGAAATACGAATAGAAAAATGACCAGAAAGCTTTTAAAAAGTGTGAAATGAGCTGCAATTTCCTCATCAGCAAAGGCCTCGATATGTGATGATCTGCTCCATCATGGGATGACTCAAAGCTAAATTCTTATCTTATTTAATCAAGTAAACCAGCTCTCAGAAGTTGTTCCTAACTGACCTGAACATGGGAGGAGGAGTTTAGTTCATTATTTTGTATGTGTGCTGATTCAGGGCCAACTCACTAACCTAAAGTTTACTATTCAGATAAGTCTCAGCTAATCCAATACGATGCAACACCAAACTGAACTTTGTACTTAAGTGAATTAATGAAATCTGGTCTGTACAACATGCACAATAAAATCTGGTAGTTACAGGAAAAAAATTACCTTAAATATAATTTTGCATGAAAAAAGTGTCTCTGTATGGAAACAACCTGACTGATTGATGATGATTGATTGGGCTTTAGTCCTTTTATTGGTTGAATATCTCATACATATTTTCTTTCAGCATGTAATTTTGCAAAATATTTAAACACATCAGAAACTATAGCAGGAGTTTATTACACATTAATGATCTAATGGGAAATCACACACATTTTCTAAACACTGCACATATATGTCTGGATTTACCTCTGGTATGTGTGTGTGTTTCTCCT
>OMNW01013544.1:0-11366 GCA_900303245.1 Selene dorsalis | reverse complement strand
GAGATGGAGGCAGAGAGAGAGAGAGAGAGAGAGAGAGAGAGAGAGAGAGAGAGAGAGAGAGAGAGATTTGTATTTACTAAAATATATATTCCACCTAATGAAAGGGACAGTATTGCAGGGCATAATAAAGACAGCAGCAACCCACATTGCTTGCACTTAGTGTTACAGTGTCACAAATGAGGTTATTAAAATCAGTCAACTTCATTTTATAAACTCCTGGTTATATTTTCAACCACTTTCTGTAGAAATTTCTTTTTTTTTCTTTTTTTTCTTCTTTTTGTTGGCCTCGAAATGTTGTCCTCGTCTTCACTTAACTGGAACCTGATATATCTTACTATTATATCTACATGACATTTCATACAAAATAAATACTTATATAATGCTTGATACATTTATATCATCACTGTAAACATGAAAACAAAACCAACATCATATATTTACTGTACTACAGATACTGCAGAGTCAAACAAAAGTGCTTGATATAAGACAAAGATAATACACACCTCTGCTCTTACTGTGATTGTTCAGAGGTCAGATAGCACCGTATGACAGTCTGTAGACAGCCCAGAGGATAGAAACTGTTTTATCATCATATTTGGTATTTTTCTTGCTCAGTTTTTTTTCTCTTTTTCTTCTTTTTTTTTAAATTTAAAGTCACAGCAAATCTGTTCATGGCCACTCAGTATCCCCCTTTTCTTTTGGATCAGACAGAGTCCACCTTGACCTGGTTATTGTTGGTCATGAGAGGGGATGGTTTACTCTTGAGCCTCTCCCCTGCGTCATTTGAGCTGTCCTGGAAGAAGATGCGCGCCGTGCACACCGACACAACAATGCGCTTGTACTCGCGCCTGAAGTTCTGGTTCAACACACCGTACACGATGGCATTAAGGCAGCTGTTGAAGTAGGCCATGAAGTAGCTGGCCACAAATAACCACTCGGGGATGAGGGGAATCACTACCTCCGGTTTGATCGCTACAGCCAGGCCGATGAAGTTGAGTGGCGCCCAGCAAACGGCAAAGAGCACAAACACCACGAACATGGTGACAAAGTTTCTAACGTCGTGCGGCGTCAGCTTGGGCCGATTGTCTGGTTTCACCCGTCTCCTCACCTGTATGACCAGTATCCAGATGCGCAGGTAGCAGTACGTGACAATCATGATGGGTAAAATAAAGTGAAAGAAAACCACTGCGATAGTGTACGCTGAACTGGCGGACTGCTCGAAGGTGCAGGAGTAAACCCGTGCATCGTACTGAAGCGAACCCACAAAGAGGTTGGGCACGATGGCCACCACAGTCAGCGCCCAGATGAGCATCACATAGCAGACAGAGTTTTTGTCACTGTATAGTTTATCGTACTTGAGGCTGTGGCAGATGTAACAGTATCGGTTGATGGCGATACCGGTGATGTTGAAGATGGAGCCAATGACACTGACGCCCATGAGGAAGCCGCTGATCTGGCAGTGCATGTAACCCAGGTTCCAGCCATTGTGGAAGATGGAGGTGAGGACCAGAGGGTACGGGTAGATGGCCACCACGAGGTCTGCCACTGCCAGGCTCACCACGAAGATGTTCCCTGCAGATAAATCACACCCACAGGAAAAAAACAAAAAGAAGGAAGGACACATGAGTCACCGACAACAGAAGCAGAAACATCCAAATGAACAAGATTAAAGGGAAACGGGAGCAGTTGTGCAAGAGACTGTCAAATTATTCATTCAGAAACAGTTTGGAGTTATCGGACTGTCTCGCTCGTTTTGGTGTGTTTACTTTCCCCCCACCTATCTGGCAGCCATTTATACAGGAGGTGTCATCTCAATCTTTTTGTCATTATTATCTTTTTCCTTTTTACAAATGTGAAACTATCACGTTGAAGGTGTTCTGTGTGATGATTTGCATCAAGGTTCAAGGCTGTTCATGTTCTGAGTGAAATATAAAAGAAATGCAAAAGCTGCCTGGAGGAAAGAGAAACCACCGTGTATATCCAACAAGCTGGATGTTGGATATTTTGGAAAATGGTTGGCAGTAATTTTAAAAGAACAAGATTTGTAAATATGCTAAAACATGAAAAAAGAAAAAGAAAAAAAGCACCAGCGCGGTCCTTTGGAGACCTCCGTTTGTTTTCGTCGCTACTTTGTTACATAAGCCACAGGGAAAGAGCCTCAAGGCTGGAGGCTGAGAGGCAGTGCATCTGCAAGTTTAGCATTTTGCATGTGCGTGTGTGTGTTTCGTGTGTATACATGCGCTCGTGTAAATGCATAAACACATTTGGGAGCTTCCCTTGGTGATGTGGTGTGTATGTGTGAACTTCAATTCACCTTTAACTGTCACCTTTTGATGTGTGTGAATAATAAAAGTGTGTGTGTGGAGGGGGACCTGTCGCTAAATAATGCATTTTTCTAATTGCCGACAACGACTCCACGTTGTGCGTGCCAGGCAAACATGATCTACAGGTTGGGCCGTAATCAAGGGCACACAAGTGTGTTCATCGTCATGTGGCATGCTGAGAGGCCATGAGCAGCAGCTCTCAAGTCCAATGATGATGTACTTGAAAGAGGCTAAAGAGCAAATATCTCGTTAGGCTGTGTGGAATGAATGTGCAAGAAGGTCCGCTATGTCTTAATTATGCATTTTAATATTATTTATTCTTGAGTGGCCTTTTGTGACAGGTACTGCAGGACACTGACATGCGGCCATGCGGCATTTTCACAACTGCCACTTCTGTATCAGGGCTACATGTTGAATGTATAGTAGCATGCACCACATTACAGGGTTTAATGACAAGTCTGGATTCGCTTTTCCCTATGTGACAACACCCTGTCACAGATGATATGATGTATTTACCGCACGTCAGACGGGAACTGAGCGTATCGTCTATCTCTACAATCACTCCGATGCAAGAGGCAATTTCATGTCTGCCATGACCCTCAGGCGGAGCTGTCAGTCTCGCCCCCAAGTACACAACTGATCAGTCTGGTGGTCTGTTATCTTCCATACAACATACCAGCCATTCTACTGCCACGGATTACATGCAGCTATTAATTAAGTTTTGTCCTTTTATATCTGTCATTCAGCTGCCCTCTATATGGAATGAGGTGCACCTGCTGTTGTCACAAGATCCCGTGACTGTTGGAGAGCTTTACTGAATATATCTGTGTGTGCATGTGTGAGTGTGTGGTGTGTGTGTAAGAGGGAGAGAGTGTGAGAGAGCTCTTGTACATGAGACTTTATGGGGGCTTAAGGGAGTAAGGGTACGTTTTTGGAGAGAAGGAACATTTTTCCCCAAAATGTCCGTTCCCCAGAGTAACTGACGATTAAACAAACCCGGTGAGGTTTCCTCGTTTCCCATGTGCTCATGTGCATGCACACGCCTCAGTTTGTGTGTGGTAGGTTACTGGACCCAGACCAGCGTCATACGAACACACACGAGTGGAAAAAAAATGCCACCTTAAGCTTCAAGGACCAGATCATAATTAGGTTTACGGTTCATAAATGCTGGGTTCAGCCACGTTTCAGACTTTCAGACTCCACTGTAGTGACAGAGGTGGTAGAAGCAGCAACTATTGATTTTTTTTTTTTTTGGCCATCTGGGAGCAGGAAAACAAGACACAAACACAACACTGTCATATTACCACCTCAGCGGGTTGCTGTGGCTCACACAGATGTCAGTCAACAGTTGTTTACACATCCAGCAGTTTTGTCCATCTGAACAATGTACACACACACACACACACACACACACACATCCTCGGTGAGCTGTTGTGCTTCATCATCACTGTGGGTGACTACTGACTAGTCATTTTAAAACCTGATCTTTAGAGTTAACAAATGTGAACTTGTTTTAACCACATAATGGGGACTTGCCTTCCACCAGTGGTTGAACAGTCCCCTCAAGGTTGAAATGTTCTGGTTAAGGCTTGGTTGCTGGTGAGGTTTGGGGTCAGGGATGTAAAGGTTAAGGACAGAGTAAGTCTCTAAGGAGTTTCTGTTAGTCCGCATAAGTGACAGAAACAAATCTATATGTGTGTGAGGAGGGCAGAGGGGGGAGCGGTGGCTGGCTGCAGTCAGTGAAGCCTCATGCTGTCGAATGAGAAGCAGCCCTTCATACTGGGAGAAGCTGCTGAGACAATGTGCAAACAGTCATGTTTAAGGGGCTCCCTCCCCCGTCCCTCGGGCCGTTCTTTACACAAAAGATCCTGTTACAAGATTTTAAAGAGGAACTATGCAGGATTTATAGCTTACCTATGCTACATTTGTACCTTAATTAAACAGCTTCGGAGTAATTGTGATGGTTAGATAAATGACTTGTAACTTCTGACAGGGAGAATGGAGGCTCTCTGTCTTCCTCCGAGCATCTTTTAGCCGAAAAAGATCAGAGCCTCCGCCCTGGTGTCCAGCTCTCATCTCCGAGGCACCACAACACAGACACGCCCCGTAACCCACAATCTCTTGTTTATGATGGATAAAACTACGTCGTAACATCCTACATGATAAATAAGGTTAGGTTGGCTTTCTCGCCAGCTTCATTGAAAACAAGTGCACAAGGGCCCAGAGGAGGGTTAGCAAAACAGCAGAAAACAACCAGACTTGCATAGTTCCCCTTTAAAGTCAAGTCACTCAGTATTAACAGCCTTGACCTTGACAAGGTCATGTTGTGAAGGGCCTACAGGCAGCTGGCTCTTTTGGCTGTTCGACTCTCTCACTCACTGTCTCTGTCACCGTGACTCGTCTTGTGATTGACGCATCCCTCCGAGTTTTCATTTGGCTTGAGGAGAGATATGGCCTGTGTGCTGTGTCCCCTCCTTTTTTTTCCATTTCTGCTATCCCACACATTCAACCACTTTGTGTTAGGATTTTGGTACAAGTGAAACCTGTCTGAGCTTTTTGGCCAGAGTAGCTTGTGATGAATTTTGACACAGACCAACGAGATAAAAAAGATACACAGTGCATTTAGACTGGCTCCAGCCTCACTGACTGTTTTCCACACACACACGATGTGTTGTGTTGAACCATAATCTGAAAACTGAGATTTTTTTTATTTTTGTTTTATTTTTGTGGCGGGGTACAAAGTCGCAGAAAGAATTGTTTCTTCTGATGAAAATGAAATACTGGCATCACATCCATATCAGTTTTCAACCATCTATATCAATCAGTGCTTTGTGCGGTGATGACACTGCTGAGCCTCTATCTGAACCATCTGAGTTAGGATTTTCATCATTTTTTCTCTGACTCACAGTCACTCTGGCTCAGTCAAGCTGAAACTGAATCGTCTGTGAGCGGCTACACTGAGGTCTTTCCACAGATTTTCCAAAGGGATTTAAGACCTGGCTTTTACTGGGTCATACAAGGACTGTCACTTCCTTGTCCTGCAGCTACTGCAGTGATATGGAAGGGCTGTGATTTAATATGGAGCTTAACGTAAGTGCAGACAGGGAGACTATTTTTTATTCTTAAATCTCTTGCTTCTTCTTGTTCATTGACAACTTTCATCTAATCATTTAAGCTCCGCCCCCTCGGTTCTTCTTCATTCACAAATTTTAACCTCTTATTTTAAATCAAATCAGCTACGAGGAGGAAAATCCTTCTTGCTTTATATTACCCAATCAAATCAAGATGGAAACATCTCCACTCACAAATCAGTGCATATGTTATTGACTCCAATCAACTCGTTCTGCTCTTCTGTCTCCCAGACAGACATCAACATAACCAGAGGGCTGACCAATTATACAGTCATTCCACTGTAATTGGGCATTAGCCCAAATTAAGTCTATGCCTACAGCTGATCTACATTTCATCAGTGGGACTCTGGACTCATAAACACAGTCTGTCCTGTTTGAGATGATTTCACATCCATCCTGTGGGAACACAAACTGTCCATCATAGCATCATAACATACGGCTTCACATTCGGCTGCATGCATCCTTCGTCCACCCTCACAGGTCTGCCTGTCCCTGTGTGCCAAAAGCACCCACAGCAAGAGGCTGTCACCTTCACACTTTACAGCAGGGAGGTTGTTAACTGCCCGTTTCCTCCAGCCTGCCCTCCATTACAGACGGACAGTTACATTTTTCCTTGTTTCAGACCACTGTCTTGCTCTGAAAGTCATGCCATCTTTGAGTAATCTGACATGTTGCTGTGCCAGTGTTGGTCTGACAGTTGTCATTCAAAATGTGCTTTCAGCAAAACCTGAGTTCTGCTAGTGGTTCTCTGAATCTTTGTCACCTCAAAGACTGACGTCCCTTACAGCCCAGTCAATGAGTCTGGTAAGAAATCTTCCCGTCTGCCTGCTGAAAACTTTTGTACTCTTCGACCCGACTAGATGTTTTTCACATGGCAACACTAATTGATTTTTGTAATTGAAATGTTTCCAGAATTTTTATATGACCGCCCATTAAACATCAGCTAAAATCCACAACATTTCAAAACAAATGCATGCATAAATACATGTCATTTCAAAGGGTATTACATACATTTATACATTTATTTCCACTGACCAGTACACAGAAACAGCTATTATTATTTGTAGAGGTTTGGTCTGATTTCAGCAGAATGTGTGATCCTTTAAAGACATCAGCCCACAGGCAGTCTGTGCAGACAGCTGTCTACCAACTCTTACAGCCTGTTACACTGATGGATGCAAAGTGTGAATTTGATGCTGATTTTTTGTTTGTTTCTTTTTTTCTTTAAATGGAAGAACCAGGTTCTGATGATACTTAAAAACAGTATGGAAAATGTGGGTGTTTAAATTCAGATTTGGAGCAGCTGGTAGACTGTACAGTCATTTCGGGCCTTCTCCACCCACTAAATGACTGTAATAGTCTGAGTCCTACTGTGAGATAATGTTCTGCAGGAAGAGCAGGTCTGAATATGACAGCATCGACACTCTGTGGCCTTTTGTCCCAGCTGCACTAATGAACTAGGCATTTCATTACCCACGGTCAAAAGTCAATCTCACCGCATACCTCGTCAGGGGAAGTTGCTGGGGTCAGAGTGATTGTAGAGAAAAAGCACGTAAAGCCCTTTACTACGGCACCTGTGGCAGAACACACTGCACAGCGCTCATTTAATGTATGTTAATGTGTGGAAAACCACCGCAGGAATAGGAATACATTTCAATATGTCAAGAATATGTAAATTTGGATTTTAATTAAACTCCATATATACACTAGTCAATGCATTTCCCTACTCTGAATTTAAATTATGAACAGCAGCGCACAGTCTGGTCAGACGTGGGTATTTTCTTGACCTTCAAATGTACTTTATTGCTTTGGTATTTTCACACCCAGTGCTGCGCGCCAGACGGAAGAGGATGCATAAAGGGAGGATGGCACTTGCAAATACATTGAAGCAGCACAAAGTGAGGTGTTTATGTTTCACTGAGAAAAAAAATGTCTCTTTTGTGCTGAAAAGCAGATCCATGTTTAGTGAAACATCACTCAGTCGGCTATTAAACTGCTGCCAGTGGGCTCAAGCTAAATGCTTGGCAGGAAGATACAACAATTACAAAACAATGGTGAAAAGTAACACTTAGTAACACAAACTCTTTTAACTGCAAGACACCTTTCGAAATGCAACGAAGCCACAGTTATGATGCCACACAGGGAGAGGCTTCCACGTGAAACTTATGTGGATCAGAGTGCGGGAAAAAAAATCCTGATACCATCATTTTGGTATCGGTACCAGTACCAATGTGTATTTCAATACTTTTCAATACTTTTCCATATAAAGGGGAAACACAAGAAATGAATTTCAACTTGAATCTGACTCCACAAGTGAGTAAATCCCCTCTGACTCTCACGTTAACAAGTCCAACTTTAGTATTCATTATTATCTTTACTTTGCCAATATGACCTTGTACTGTAAGATTGTCTTGGCGTTGATACAGAGCTCTCAGTGTATCACCTCTCTACACCTTTTTCTTTGTGTCTGAGAAAACATAATTCTCACATGATGATCAGTACCTGCGCTAATGTGAAGCTCTTGAATAAAGATGAGCCCTTCATGAATGAAATGATGTGTGATTTGTGAGTGTATGCGAGTATGTGACAGCGAGTGTGTGTGTGTGTGTGTGTGTGTTGGGGATATTTAGGAGAGTGTTGTGGAATTCACTCAAAATATCCCCCAGCTACCACTATGACAGAAAAAAAAACGGATTATCAAGGCAATCCGTCCGGCAGAAATAGGTTGGCAGCTCCCGGGTGTGCACACAGAAATGTGACAAAACACACACAAAACAACAACTGTGACTGTGGAACTTTACTTGAACTGTATTAATAATAATCCAAAGAGAAAGAGAAATGAAGCGGGGAAGAGAGTTAAGGCAAAATGAAGAAGAATTAAAATGGAGTGAGGAAGAGACAGAGATGACGGCAGCCCCATGAAGAAGCAGAGTGATTAAGTCGCTGGGTCACTATTGGATTTGCGGATATTGTCTTTATGAATGAAGCCGGTGACAGGCGTGGATGATGAGACTCTCGGCAGGTTTAATCTCCTCACTCCTCTTACAAACCTATTTCAAGAGTCTGGAATGATCACAAAAACAAACACAACATATATCACATTAATAATAAAGCATGATCTACCAGTCGCCTCCTCCTCCATTAATGTACAGTCTGTTCCCGGCCACTGATGGAAGAGTGAAAACGGAAACACTTTCAATATGGATTTGGGCACAAGTGGCTTATTCCTACCGTGGTCTGGCAAAGGAAAGAAAAAGGATTTACAGAGTGACCTCAAGTGCCCTTTCTCTCTCTCTCTCTCTCTCTCTCTCTGGGGACGTGTACAGACCAGGAACAGCAGAGTGGAAAGCAGCATTATGAACTGTCAGCCTGATTCTGGTTCGCACCGAGCACCAGGGCTGTTTTCAGAAAGCAGCTGGCCCCCAAGTAGCCTGAAGAATATTTAAATGTCAGAATCAAGTGTTAATCACCACAGTTAACACACACACACACACACACACACACACATTCTCTTTCTCTCTCTCACACACACACACACAAAGTGCCAGTTGGTTAAAAAAAAAAAAAAATACAAATGACTGTGACGGGACAAAGTTTCTTTTTGTGGCCTTGTGTTTTAATTGGAGGTAATAATCTGACTCCTGACGCGTGAGGATGTTTATCACTGTGGCTCCTGTGTGAGTCTCTTATCGGACCGAGGAAGTTTTCCCATCAGGCAAGGAGACTCCTTTCGAGATGCTCTTGGATTAGCACACAATGTCCTTTATCCAGCACATCTTCTCCCCTAAACAGTGGTCCATTTTCTGGTTCTAATAAGACAGAGATTTTGCTAACAGCAACACATTTCAAATGTCAAGCCAGAGTTTAGTCTTTTGTTTTTACTTTGGGGGAGATAAACAAGCTCCTGCTTCTGCTTGATGCTGTTATGAAGTCCTGTGGGTTTTAGTGCTGGGGAGGCAGTTTGAGCTTGAGATTTTAACAAGATCTTGGACCCGGGGTGGTTTCATCAGCAAGCTGGCCAACCTCGTCAAACTTTAAAAAAAAAAAAAAAAAAAAAAAAAAGAAGAAGTAGTCAGCCGCCTCAATCTCAAATTGTTGGGCTTCTTTCTCACAGCCACTACTTGCAATTTTGAGGATCATGTGTTGTGAAAATACCTGTCCGCCACACTTACTTTCTCTGGTCAGGGAGCAGAGATGACAAAACACCACGGGTGGTGTCACACTGGATGTCAGCCAGGCCCCCACAGCTGGTGGCCTGACAAAGCCTGACAGGACCAGTCACGTCTTCCAGATAAAGCCCCCTAGACAAGTTGTCCAATGTCATGTTGTCAATCTGATAACACAGTATTCATGTGTCATGGACTAGTGGCAAAACAGGATTTAAAAAAATTAACCTGTTTGTCAGTCCAGGCATGACATTTTACAACACTACTCACATCTCTTGCTGTCTGCATTCAACACCAGCATTGTCAGTCTCAGTCACTGATGTACTGGCGTTTATCTGTCCAGCACACTTGATGAACATCAGGTCATTGTGTGGGGGTTACTGTACTTCAGTTCCCCCGAGGAACTGTGAGTTGGTTGACCATGTGGCCACAGCTCTTGTAGCTGCTGGTGCTGCTAAGATTTACAGTACTCCAGCTGCTCCCCAGTGAGCCGCACTCTGTGCTTCAGCTACAGCATCTGTTTGGAACCGGAGAAAAGCTAAATATTATCTATACAACTCTTAGCACTGTAGCACATTCTTTGTCTTCATCCTACCATCCAAGATTACCACCGGAGGACAGCAGCAGCAGTAGGACAATGCTGGCGGAGACCCTTATCTGCAGCTCGGTGCTGGATGAATGAAGGCATTTCTGCTGAGCTCCAGCTTGTTAGGGATAATTTCCTACCATACCTGTGAAATCTCTCCCTTTTCCTACAGTGGATGCCTCTGTAGAGTCTTGTCTTCTTGCACGGTGTGGTTCTCGGGGATCTGTGATGATTCATTATGATGCTGTCGAGGTGTGTTGAAATGTTGCTAGTAATCTATATTGAGTTGCGGTGACCTGGTGAAGATGAGAGGGGTTCGGGCATTGGTCCCGTGGTACGGGGGATTGGCACGTGTGAGAGACCGGTCAGGTCACTGGAGGGGTTTTGAAACTAGCAGGTGTTGACGGACTGCATGTGTTCATGGTTGGGCATTTTGGAGGTGCAGAGCACTGATGGACATGGTTGGATGGAGCACTGATTGACTGTTGTTTGTGTGGCACTGAGCACCTATATGGCTGAGCTATGAAACACATGAAAGTTGTTGCATGACACCTGAGCACTATGGTGTGGCTGTTTTCTCTGTTCACCTATGATTCATCTGTTTTTTATAATTAACTGAAACACTGTGTCTTTGTGTGCAACTCTGTGAGCTGAGAAAGTTAGGGAGGGAACAGGAAGGAGTACAGAGGGCCCCGTTATCAGTTGGGGAGAGCAGGATGGCCTTGGTGAGGGCAGCTCTGAGGTTTAGAGACTTACAGAAGGAAAACCGTAAATTCAGTTGTGGAAGAGGGGAAGGGTTTTCTTTTCAGGGAACCGCCTCCAGGAAGTGGAAAGATCATGTGCCCAGAGGCTGGGACCAGCCTGTGCACCAACGATGGGAGGGCTAAGTCTAAACCACGGCTCCTCCCTACCTGTTGTAGTCAATGGAGCTAATTATGCATACACATAGAAGCAGAAATATATAATCATTTGTAACGACACTTTGGCTCATCCTCTTCTGGAATGGTGGTTACAGCTAACTGCTTGCAGACTGTGATTTCCTGAACTTTTTGATGATCCAAGTTAATAAATAGTAAACCTGCACGTCGTAGTTTGTCCTCTTTCTCAAATCAACGAACACGCCTGACAAGCTCCATTAGTCTGTCATTAAAGTGGCAGG
>OMNW01013542.1:3028-17332 GCA_900303245.1 Selene dorsalis | reverse complement strand
CACCGGCAGCGATACGTATGAAAGACAACTAAAATGAAAACCGATAACTTTAGAGTGAGATCACATACCGGGTTGAACTTTGAAATGTAGTCTGATGAAACCCAACTAAAACATTTTATCGCATGAGCCCACCATTAGTTACATCAATAAGTGGTGTAATCATTGGCACTGCCGTACTGAGATATGTGGAAAACACTAGGTAGTGGAAACAGGTTGTACATGAAAGCATCACGCGAATATATTTATTGTACTGTAAATCCAAATAAGTTCGCATGAGGTATAGAGTACTGCTTCTTTTCCTATAACATATCTGTCAACAAATGAACCATTGTCTACTATTTTACTCTTTGACTCCCGGCCGGGTTGTGAGAGTGTGCGAACGGTTTGCTCTAATACCAGTGAACCATGATACAGCTAAGCTTCCCGTAAAAGAAAAAAAAAAACACCCCAGTTTTACAGTTGTGAGTGTTTTGGGCCTGTCTTTTGTTATGATTTAGTTTGGTTTCTGGATTTCAAGATGAAACTTTCAATTTCTCTTTCCAAGGTACAGTAACTGTTTTGGTTTTGATTTCTTGGAAGAGTGGTGTGAAGAATGGAAAATCAGTTCTATTTATACTTTTATTTCCATTAGTTTAAAGGTGAGTTCAAAATATAAGGTCTGGTGGAGATTTATTTAGACACTTCATATCATAAGTGGTCACATTAATTTTAATGTCACTACTGATTAGTGGTGCTCTGGAGGGAGGCTGATAAAGAAAAGGACCTTTACTCCTTCAGGATTGTCCTTGTCTTCTTAAAAAAAAAAAGCCCGTGGGTGAGAAGTGCTGTTTTTGTAACAGAGCTGAACCCAGGAGTTGTAACCTTGGTTATAATTTGGTGCTGTAATACATTGGACCATACCATTGTTTCCAGTGGGGGTGATCACTTAACATAAAATGGTGAAATATGTGGACAAAAATGACTGCAAACAAAACAAATCATATTGACTCAAATTTAAAGTGCTGTTATTCACTGGCACAAGAAAGGCCTGTCAACCATCCAGTTTGGGAGGCTTTTACTTCTGCTACATCGTTTTAAAGATATTATACTTGTTGCCTCCTCTAGAAATGACACAATTAGTGTAACATTTTGCACGTTCAATTTTTTAAAATTAATTTGAATTGATTTTATTGATTTGATTTACAATTTAAAGTTGAATTAAAGTATTAAACAATAACGTTATTGAATACCTCTGCAAATTGTGGTGTCCATTATGGTTGATGACAGGTATGAATTTCCCTATATATTCCTCCCTATCATAGAAACTGAAAAGTTTTATTTTGTTCTTGATCCCCCCAAAAAATGACTAATTAAAAAAACACTGCCCACAAAATGCTCCATTGTGTCCAATATAAAGCAGAACTTCATTGAGAAAACGTGTTTCTAGTCAGGATATTTAAAGTCTCAAATTTCCTGTTGTGTCTTTGCACCATGCACCTGTGTTGCTATACCGGGCTAAAGTTACCGTCATTGTGTCTTTTAACTGCCACTTGAGTCAAACCTGACAGTCAGCTAACTTTCTAGTTATGCAAGGTCTGTTGATTTTACACCAGAGCTCAGACAAAAGTTTACCGAATTGACAAATGTCACTGTTTACTGCGTATTTGGGTGTGCACCGTTGCTTCAGTGGAAGTGTGTGTGGTAACCTTTGTAAAGAGAGAGGGGGGACATTGGAAGCAAAGCAGCTGACTTACTCACAGACCAACCAGAGGCATATACTTTGTTGACAGGACATGAAAACAAACTGTACCTGAATGCCTTTGTGTTTTGTCTGTTTGGACCGAAAAGAAAGACTCACCCAGAAAGCCAAGATCGCCTATTATCTGGAAACACACATACACACATGCACGAGGCCATTGTTGCTGTGTGGAATTGGATTTGAACATATTACAGGGTGGAGGCTGTACAGTGTGTCATTGTTCCCACAGATTTTTTTTTTTAAAAGCAATACCACAATACAATGTCGCCATATGACCACATTTATGTAACATGACATTTTTCTGCCTCGTAATCCAGATAGAATTACAGCTGGTAAATCGGCACGGCTCCAGGATTGTAGTGGGAAAAACATGTTCACAGTGCAGAGTAGCTACAGAGAGGGTCAAGGCCTGTGACATTTAGGTAATGGGATGGTCCGATGAAGCATTTTGCCACATGCTGCTGCATGCTTCAGATGTTGTCCTGCTTGGAACGAGGCCACACCTGAAGGTGTCCTGTCCGGTGGCCAAATGAGGACTTCTGATGTCCAAGCATTTCATTCTTCAAACAAGGGCGATTAGAGAGACAAGGGAATCCTGAAGGGGAGGATAGAGAGACTTAATGATAATAATGAATGATGAGTGAAAAAACATTGACCCCCACTTGAACCCTCTGTACGTCCACAGGCAGTCGCCGAGTGTTTGTATCCAATTAATCCGAGCCATCACGGTTCACTCTGAAGTAGAAAACGGGTTTTCACAGGTAGCACTGTGTCAGCACAAGTCAGAGATTGAACTGAATTTTAATAAGTCTAAGTTGTGAATGACTGCAGCAAACAGCTGTTTTGGTTAATAACTCACCCTCTCAATTAAAAATCCTTATATAAAATGTGCAGCTTTTGAAGACCTCGAAGACTTGGGAGATGGGATGAATAAAAAGTCTCATCTCTCTCTTATAACTTTGGGGATTGTATTTAGGCAACAAGCTGTCAACACAATGTGTATTATCACCTTATAAAGGTGTGATGGGAACAAGCTCAATTTCTGGTCACCTGATTAATCCAGTACCCACTCTTGTTTCAACTCCGTTTTGGTCTCCACCACCTCATGTTAAAATTGTGTTCATACTGGACAATAGGATGTCAGCTACTACACACTGTGAATTACAATCCAGTGTAGTTAACTAATACTCTAAGGTTTATAATGAATTAATAATGTATGACCAGCAGTGGGAGGTGTCCCCTGAAAGCCTGTCCGATGGCTGGCTCGTGTGTTTACATCGGCATGTGCGCCAGTGAATGTGTACACACACACGTGGACCGGCCTAGTGTCATGTTGTCTGTCTTGACTCTATTTTGAGTCATCGAAAGCTCAGAGGAAAGGACAGAGACATAGGTCAAAGAAACTGAGTAGTTCATTGACATTTATCTCCTCTCTCGTCTCTTCCTCAAAATACTCAGCTGGTTTTCTGGGTTGTGATTTTGCCTTCAGGCCATACACTCCTGTTTCTACCATAACCTTAATGTATTTATAAAGGTGTGAAGTTCTGTGCGTTACCAAGGGATACTCAAAGGAAGGACGTGGCCTTGACCTATATTTACCCTTGATTAATATTTTGTTGAATCTGTAGAAAAGTCTTTTCTTGACTCAGAGACAGAGTTGCAAACTTTTAAGACAACAGACAGACCCGTCAAACTCTGCCAGGTCCTCATGTCTTCAGTCTGTTAATTCAGTGCACACAAGTGGTGCTGTGATGAGGGTTAAATCCTCAAATGCCCCAGTGTACTCCGTGGAAATCCCTGAACTCATTTGGAGGTTTAATTGATGACTTGGCAGCGACGGCTGACTGCTGCATCTTGTCCTTTTTGTCAGTGTGCGTCTTAAAGGTAGCGTGTCCCTCAAACAGTGTATTATCTTTGTGTATGAAACATGTCTGGGCATGTCTCAGACACTTTGCTTAATTCGAAATGTCAGTGCTCGGTATCATATCAGGCAGTTGACAGTAGATTAGAAGATCACTAAAAGCAGGCACACAACTGAGACTGGTATTTTCTGGATAATGACACAGTAGCAGAATAAAAGAGAGCGTGTCTGCGTGGAGAAAAGTCTCACATGCCTCACCCTGATTGTGACATGTATTTGATTTTAACACAATAGATGGATAGATCAGTTCTTTGCTGGACTGGAATTTGATTTAGTTCCCTATACTTACAGATATTACAAGATGGCATTGCTTCATATACCTTGTGTTGTAACCCTGAATAGCTCTCTGGACTGCATGTGCATGTGAGATTTTATTTGCTCCTTGAAAATGTTATCTTACCTTTGCATCCCAGAAACTGCCTCAACATCACACAACAATGTAACATTCGAGATGATTGTTAAATTTTGCAATGTAAGCTAGAAGGCATTTCAGCATTTATGCAAGTTGTAAATTGTTCTCTGAAAGGCAATGTTATCTAATGGTGTACACTCTTTGTTGTGAAATGTAGAGCAGTGTATGGCATGTCCACTTGCTCCTGTTGAAGCAATGTCAAGATATCACAAGGTCAGCATGGTTCTATAGAGTTCAGCATGAATATCTGTGCACTCCCAAAAATCCTTGTACAAGAAATAGACCCAACTTTTCACACGTTCATAACAAGACAGCAAGAGTGTTACTATTGATTTGTACCTCCATGCATTGTTAAATCTCCTGATCAGCTACTCAGCAAGAGCAAACACAGATTATGACTTTTCTCATTTGCTTTATGTTGTGAGGCTTAGCCATTAAAAAGAAGATACCCAGGATTTCTTTTCTAATCTTGTCAAAATGTCCTCTGTCTCTGTAGGTAACACATTACAAACAGTACCCCCCCAACACAAGTAAAGTGTACTCCTACTTCGAGTGCCGCGAGAAGAGGACAGATCCCACCAAAAGCAGAAAAGTCAAATATGACAAAACTGTCTTCTACGGCCTACAGTACATCCTTCACAAATACCTAAAAGGTAAGTTCTGACTCAAATTTAAAGGTCCCATGTTGTAGAAAATGCATTTTTGAAATAAAGATACAAGGTGCTGCATAAATACTGTACACAACTACTGCCCAATCCAGGGAGAAATGTTCAGAGACTGTGCCTTAAAGGGGACATATGATGGAGATATCACTTTTTGAAAGCTATTTAACATATATTTGGGGTGTTTGGCTTGCCTTCTGGTCCCCAAAATGTGAGAATTGACAAAAAAAACCCTGTAATTTCTCTAGGTTGAAATCCATGTGGTTTTACGAGCTGTTCCCTCGAGTGTCGGACAATGATGTCATTAGTTTTAGAATTTGTGATAATACCATTCTATCTGTGAGTACCGGTACCGGTAGAAGGGGCGGGGCAGGGTGAGCTGTGGTTCATTAGCATTTAAAGGGACAGGCACTGCAACCAGCTGTTCTGAACAGGGCTAATATGTCCCCTTCAAAATGAGCTGTCAGGATCTATGGAACTTTGTGAACGCACAACAACCTTTGCAATGCTGCGCCACCAGCTTGGCCCGCCTAGACCTACCATTCCTCTCTCGGGCATAGCTTTCTGTTTCAAGTTTCTCACAATATCGAACACAGTGTTCCACTTTTTATGATCACTTTTATTATGGCTGGGTGCAGACTACAGACTTGACAGCTCACCAAGTATTTTAGCATTGTAATCAGGATTTGACTTTCTGTTCAGCTAATGTCACTTGCAACTATGATAAACAACTTTATCAGACCAATGAGTTTGGGCTTGTAGCCTTTATCAGGGGTGACTGGATGATGTGACTGGATGCTGGATGCTTTTCGTTTTTTTCAAGTTTCCTCGTTCTCCACGCACTTTGTTAACTTGTGAAGTTTTGCCAGTTGGCCCCACTCTACTGTTCAGCTAATTTCAACACAAACTAACCACTGGCATTTAGAAGTGCATTTTGTGAAATTTTGTAATACACTATCTGCGGCTGGCCTGGCTGTGTGTCAACCAATCAGGGGAGCAGCCAGAACACCAATGCAAGACTCCTCATTCTTTCTAGAGCTTCAGAGACTGTAATGGAGGAGATTTGCAAGTGCAACTACTACATTTTTGATGTTTAAAACAACTGGTATATCTAGGAGACACTGACAAAATGTTTATTTAGAATTAAGAGTTCAATGTTTTGTCCTGTGTAATCGGATGAATACGTGTCCTTGTGCAGAACACATGAAGGTCTGAACTCCCACCCAGTAGGAGCTCTATTGGCTGCCAGGCTGAATGACTTTGCAGCTTGTATGTTTGACGCTACGAAGCCACATCCACTGCCGCTGACTCTTCAGGCCTTTTGTGGAAATAAAAAAATGTGTTTCCAGTCAACTTAACAAATTAAATAGGGTAACATTCCTATGCTTGGATTACATAACCCAGACATAGTTTGGGTACTTTGTTTTTCTTAACCTTTTCATCAGTTTCACCCTCATGTTTTTGAAGCTGCACAGTGCAAACATTATTTATTTTACTTCTGTTAAGTTTATTTAATTTTCAATTAGAGAAGAGACTGAGTATATTAGATTTGAGTATAGGTTAAAAAAAATCACTACAAGCTTTATGGATCCCTCTGTGATACTTTATTGGTCCCTGTGGGAGAAGTGAATCTTTTTTTTTTCTCCCCCATCTCCAGAGCAAGGTCATAGCACAGGGTCAGCCTCTGAACAGCGTACCTGGAGCTACTCAAAATTCAGTGCATTGCTCAAGGACACTTCAGCAGGGCAGATGTCTGCTGTTGTGGCCCACGGCAACAGTCCTTTTGCCCACTTAAAAACCAACAAGGTTACAATGTGCTTCACTTTGATTAGAGTGTACAGGGTGTAACACACAGCCAGCAGGTTACGAAAAAGTAGGTAAGTGAGAAAAGACTGAAAGTACAATGTGTACAATATGCTCTCCTCTCTAACTCAGCTTAATGAAGGTGGATGTTTACGATAGCTGATGTTATCCAGAGGGGCATGAGAGAGAGAGAGAGCAAGAGATATAGAAAGAGAAAAGGTTGAAATAAAGAATGAAAGAAAGAAAGAGTCTCCCTCCTCATAAGAAGATTTCATGGTGCGGTAGGAGAGGTGCGGGTGAGACGGAGAGCCAGGGATAACAGAGGGAGAGAAGACAAAAGCACAGCTGCTCTCTCACTGTCGGAGGGAGAAAGGCCAGCTGTCTGTGCACAGCGTCCCTCCAAGCTCAGTGATTAGGCCAATCATTAGAGATGCATCCTCGACCCTCGAACTCACCAAACCAAAAGTGCAGATCATGATTCTTGCAGAGTGAGCCAGGGAGTGAAGTTTGGTCCCCCGTAACTTAACTTTCACGGAAAGAATAGGGCCACAGAAGATGTCAGTAACTTCTTCTCAGACAACAGGAAAATCACTGTGAAAGCAGAAACTCTGTTTACCAAAACCACACTACTGGCGGTGTTAACTAAATCATTTTCCATTCACATAGTCTCAGATAATCATGTCTTTTTGTATGAATGTGTAGTTCATATTTAGTAGTAATAGTTTGGAAATATGTTCAGACATGTTAAAAAAAACAACTTTCCTAGTAATCCATTTGAGACCAAACCAGTCAAAACGAAAAAGCCAGCATTTTTAATAAACATCTATTCATTTCCTTTGCAGGCAAGAGTTAGATAAAATCATTGTTTGTACTGTAAATATGAAGCTGGGTGGTAAAAGACAGGAAGCAGTGGAGAAGCTATCCATATTTGGAATCTACTGTATGTCAGCTCGCCAAAAACTACTGAAAAGTTCCGATCAGAAACGAGTCAAACTTGAAATGGAACAAGTTGGCTGGCTGCTGTGTTTGTTGAGCGCGTTGTTGTGGACAAAGACGCCTTGTCAGTGTGCACGGGATGCTTCTAATTTAATTTGTGTTTCTCAGACATCTCTCTCCGTACCTTCATGTCCCTCTTCTTTATTCTTCCTTCCCCCCTCATTCCCCACCTCCATCCCCTCCTCCTTTCCCTCCTCCTCCTGCAGGAAAAGTTGTGACTCCAGAGAAGATCCAGGAGGCAAAGGAAGTATACAGAGAACACTTCCAGGATGATGTTTTCAACGAGAGGGGCTGGAATTACATCTTGGAGGTGAGAGACTGTTGCAACTTCCCTGAAAAGAAAAAAAAAAATCAAGGAAAGAATCAAACCAGGTATGGAGGTGTACATATACACAGCTACCAGCATGTGCTGATGTTTGCACATGAAACATGAGGAGAAGAGGACGTTTCCAGATGCTAGAGGACAGTCACACACACACACACACACACACCATACGACGTACAGAGTGTCCCTGATAAACACACATAATGTACAGTGAGCAAACTTGCAATCTGATTACCGGTAGATTGAATTTGTTTCCAGATTGGATTTAAAGTGTTTGTAGTGTTTTTGATCATCACTGACCTCACTGTCAGACTGTGTGGGTCACATTCTGCAGCAGCAAAGCAGCACTAAAAATAAACGGTCTACATTTTATCACAGGTAGCTCAGTGATAAAAGCCATTCCTCACAAATAAAGGAAATTCCTGATATGAAATGAACTCACGCTAATATGAGAAAAATCCGAACCACATGCGGTGCGGCAGAGGAGAGAGAGCTCTTCTTGAGATACAAGCCGGATACAGCAACTAGAAATGAGTCGATTTATGTATCTGAGAAAGCGTTAACACAATGTTTCTGATTATTGAGAGACAGTGTTTCAGCACCTTGGAGAGAGCACTGCGCTCTGTGCTGACAAAGGATTTGCTCAAGTGAGGAGAAGTTTTAATAAACCCTTATTTACCCTCAGTCTTCTCCTCCCCGTCTCTTACCTCATTTCTTAATCAGCTCTCAGTTTGTCAGCCTGGTTATTTTTTCCACTAATCACTCAGCCTATCACGTTGATGGTCTTGTAAACCAGCAAACACGAGGCCCACATCAAGCATACAAATGTTGCTCAGCTTCGGAGGCGGTGTGTGATATGAAGTATGATCTCCTACTTGGAGATTCAGGGTCTTTCATCCAGTTTACACTTTGTATTTCGATGTGAAATGCAACACAAGATTTTAAAATTTAGCTTCAGGCCAAACACACAGGAGCTGTGTGCTTGTTTGTTTGTGTGTGTGTATGTGTGTGTGTGTGTGTGTGTGTGTGTGTCTCTCACTGCCTTTCCACACAGCACCAGGTGTGAAGCAGATGTCTGAAGGTTGCTTCTCACCAAGTCTCCTTTCTCTAAGTCATGTCACTAAAAATAAAAACACTCTTTCCGCGCCATGGAGAGGGAGCTCACAGTGAAAACCTGATCGTACTTCTGATATCCTTTTCTGTGTTCGTCTTTGTGCCTCCAGAAATACAATGGACACCTGCCCATTGAAATCAAGGCAGTGCCAGAGGGGAGTGTCATTCCTCGAGGCAATGTTTTGTTCACAGTGGAGAGCACGGACCCTGAATGCTACTGGCTCACCAACTGGGTGGAGGTAAGTTGATCTTGTTTGTCTGCTGAGCCCAGAACGATAAAAGTGTATTATTCTGTTAGTCGTCCTCTGAGCTTAGGAAGACCTTGGTATTTAACAGGCCAAAATCTGGTGTGATTGCATTGTGGGAAGTGTAGGAATCGGATCCAGTGTTTTGGGGATTTTGACCACACTGCAAACTAAGTCTGCATCTCAGCTTCTGCTCTTTTTAATCTGATGATTGTTATTTTTTATTCTTGTGATGAAAACTTAATGGAAATGCAGCAGTGAATTGCTGCATTATTCCTTTACTGGCTTCAGTCTACAGTTCTGGATTAGCTTTGTCATGTTAAAATCGGCTGTAAATTTCTTGCTCCTATACCCTCATATAATCGTTGAAACTTAAGTGTGCTCCTTGTAGTGCAACTGAAGCAGCAACGCTAAGCTCATCAGGAGGAGTTATTGGTTAGCTTTGTTTGATTATCGATTAAAGACAAAAGACATTCGCAACATTTATGCCCTCTTTATTGTGTGGTTGAGTTAATAGTTTTATAAAAGCCATAAACTACGTGGCCTGGCATCGGGCCCAACAGAGCTTCTTATCTCATCTTCTTTGAGAAGCCCACTGACATACAGCCCTGCCACGGCTTATTGCTTAATCGTTGCTCAGAGATGTGCTGTCACTGCAGCACCATGATTCATACAGGTTGGCTGTACAAGATCAAGAGAGTTTGATGTTGGAACATTAATTGTGTGGTGTTTTTGTAGTCGACAAAATAATTTAAGCCCTAAATCAGCCCCCCTCTCAGACCTGTGTTCTTTTCTCTGAGGCATCACGTCTCCGAAATTATTCTAGGCACTGTGAAGAATGAGTGTCTGCTTTATTCACTCAAGTTTATCAGTCAATCAGTCGTGTTTGTGTGCTGCAATCTGGAAGGAAATCGTTCAGCATCTTGGGAAATATGCTTTACTGGCTTTTCTTGCTGAACCAAGTTAGGTGAGCAGATTGATACCTGAAGATCACCAAGTACAACTAAACATTACATTTTATTATATTTTACCTTTGTATTTTGCTACATTTCACTTTTAGCATCAATTTTTCATTTTACTTGAGGGTTATGTGCCAAACTACATCTTTGCCAGGACCGCTAACTTCCTCTCACTCTCCTTGTTGCCCAGCAACTGCTCAGAGACAATTGTTGTCATTACACTTTGGTTTTTGTTTGGATTAAATAGGATGTAGTGTCATAGTGACCCTGAGCTATTAGGTGGATATGTGAGATTGAATGTTTCCTTCTGTTTCTTGAATTGTGCTAAACTAAACTGAGCTGAGCTAACAGGCTTGAATATTGCAAACAAGGCCTCAAATAAATCCTCATCTCCGCCCCGTATCAGGTGTCATCACAGAACACAAACACTTGTCAGGCTGGTGCAGACAGAGACATAACTCACTGAAATAAAGGTTATGTGGAGTGCAGTAATCTGAAACATGCAGCATTCAGTTTGAACTTCTTCCTCCTCCGTGTATTCAGGACTCTGAGCTAATGCACAGTGTGGCTCCTCCCTGAGATCTCATGAACTTAATGCTGCATGAGCAGACTGTCTGCAGTGACTCGGGAGAAGTTAATTCACTTACTCCGTGCGGGAAGTGCTCAGTCGCTCCATGTCTCACAGTGTCAGCTGTGTTCATAAACATCTTGTTTGACATGCTGCACAGATTAATAGAGCAGAGATTCTTTAGAATATGATTAAACAGAGACAATATGCTTCTTTTGTTTCAACCCATTTCTTCAGAAAGAAAGGGTTTTACATGATGTACAATGGGATGGCTGTGGACGTCTGACAGACACATTTTTAAGCAAATTAGTCTGAAGTTTCTTTTTGTCTTGACTCCAGTCTACAGTTGCATTAATGAGATGATACACACACACACAAACACACAGCTATAATAACAAATACCAGAGTAAAATGAAGGACTGTTTGACATGTGTCACCCATAGCCAAGAGCCATGTGACAGCACATACACACACACTTAGTCAGTCAAAGCTGATATAAATATATCCATGAACACACACACACAGAGACACACCCACACACCCACTCACTCACACAGAGTCATTCTTCATGTCTGATGTAAAATTAGCTGTAGCGTTTAGCCTGGTGTCCTTGGGTTGCGTCATTAGGTCAAACTCTGTTTCTCTTTCTCCTCCACTCTCTCTCTTTCTGCCTTCTTCTTCTTTCTATTTTCTGTCACATCCTTTTCATCATATTCTTTTGTTTTCTGCATCTTTGGCTTTTTTCCCCCCTTTTCTTCATACCCCTTCGTTCTTCACTCTCATACCTCTTTGTCCTTCCTTATCTCCCTCCATTTTGTTCTGGGATGTTGACCGAGAAGTTATGCAGGCACACAAGTGTGTTTGTGTGCACACATTCCTCCTGTTTGTTACTCTCCTTCCTGCTTCATTTTATCATCTGAGACATTATCCTTCCTGAACCGTCGTCCGTCAGTCTTAATGTGAACAGAGAGGACCTGAAAGGTTATGACCTTTAAACTGTGTGTGTAGACACTGGCCTTGCTGGTGCAGTCACGAGTCCATATTATGGCTTACATTTATGATTCATCTAAAGAGGCATGTGACCTACTCAGGGTTACACGGTGAAAACACACACTGCATAGTATTAGTAGGCTAAGTTGGAGGAACCATGATTGTGCATCTTGTTATTCAGAGCTTGTAGGCACACATCTTTCATATGAGTCACTGTATGTGATAAATACAGGTTACACTGGTAACATAATATCTGTTTCATGTGGTAGCAGCACCCGGAGGTTAGCATATCAGGTTTCTCTGCCCTGTGGAGTGGAAGTAAATGATGACACTGTGGTTTATTTGTTTGACTCTGATCTGTAATCTGTTCTACTTTGACGAGATGAATTTTGAAAATCCATCGGACCATCACAGATACACACACATAATATATGCTGCAGATTGTAGGAAGTGTGTTCTCATGAAAATTCCCAGGTGGTGGTGGCGAGCACAGATAAGCCACTTGTTTTCATATTGAAATCTATGATTCTGGTCCAGAGTTGACATGCAGCATCGAGGAATGTACTTTTCCCAGAGTTTGTCTTGTGTGAATGAGCAGCCTCTTTGATCCCCCTGAGCCTGTTAGTTTTGGATATTAGTACCAGCTGAATACTGGGAAGATGGGGCGGGAGGACTAAACATTCACTGGTCTGTTCAGTGCTGAAAAACGACTTTTGTTGTTTTTTGTCCAAGAGTGGAAAGATTTATTTTTTTGCCTTGTTTAAAATGGAAAGTAGAAAGAGACTACAGAGTCGGGGGAGAGAGGGAGATGACATGTATCAAAGGCTCCAGGCTGGATTCGAACTCGTGTCGCTGCATTAACAACTCAGCCTTAATGGTGTGCACGCTACTAGCTGAGCTAATGAGGCAATGGGTTTAATCATATATGAAGACTCTGGCAAAAGAAAGTGAAGACATGATGGACTGGGCTCTAACTTGTTTTCTTGTCGCTCTTTCAATCAGACCATCCTGGTTCAGATCTGGTATCCCATCACTGTGGCCACCAACTCCAGAGAGCAGAAGAAGATCCTCGCCAAGTACCTCCTAGAGACTTCTGGGAACTTGGAGGGACTAGAGTACAAACTGCATGACTTTGGTTACAGGGGTGTGTCATCACAAGAGGTACACTTATATATTCAATAAAGTGGATATTGTAAAAGTAGAACTGTATCCACACACTTCAAACACTGGGAAGCAACATTTGTAATATTAGTTTGATACTGATGAAAGCTCAGGAAGGAGCTAGTAGGTAGAAATTTGAAGATTTCTGTCATTATTAATGTAGATCATTTGAAAACAGTAGTTTGGCAAAACAAACTCAAAGTTTGCTAAGAGTAAAAAAAAAAATGCTTCTAAGAGGACCGTGGCTGCTGTTACAGGTAGTCTTTTGTTATGATAATGTAAATAAAAAAATAATGTAGGATGTAAAATGTATAAAGGTAAATATATGTATGAAATTTTTATCCCTCACAACCCCTCCCCCCACCTGTTTGCAGACTGCAGGCATCGGGGCCTCCGCCCATCTGGTCAACTTCAAGGGCACAGACACAGTCGCAGGCATCGGAGTCATTAAGAAGTACTACGGCACTAAGGACCCAGTGCCAGGCTTCTCAGTGCCTGCTGCAGAGCACAGGTACACACACACACACACACACACACACAGTTGTCACTCAAGATTCTATTTATTCAATGTGCATCATTGCAGCTTTGACCCTGCTAAGAAACAGATTATCTCCTGGTGTAGCAGTCAAGTGTTTCCAGGCTTTCACAGGAGATGTAGAGGCACCGTTTTCACTGTGATGTAGGGCAGTAGTTCACCGCCTTTAATTATTACATCAGTGATGTAAGACGTCAGAGTAAAGATCGGTGTCTGCTCGAGTGCTCATCACTCCTCTTAAGGGATATACAAACTTTGCAGAAACCTTAATTGTAACATTTAGCCCATAGAGGCTGAATTCCTGTGCACAGCAATAATTATGAGCACAGGCCCTGCATTCACATATTCCCAGAAAGCACCAGGGGTACAGTCGGCTTGTCTCCAGTGTTGCCTCCGGTGAGATGAACCCACATCGTGGCATCGCGCCAAATCCGTAAGCAAACTTTTTCATCCGCAAGACAAATTGATTTTCAAAATAGAAGACTTGCTCCAGATAATGGCTGGTTATCTGCCAAAGCCGTTGATGGAGGGGTTTTATCAGCCTGAGTGAGAGCGTAACCAGCATTTAGCCGAGCTCGGTGTTAATTTGCTACTCTGATTAGAGCTTGGTGGCCCGCATGCTCATTACGTGCTCCATCCATCTCACTTTGTGAATGGGGGCCGTGATTGGCTGAAGGTGAGGGTTCTGATTGGCCGCTGCCTTGATGCACATTCCCTCATATGTTCCTGGTGTTGTTTTATGGCAGTGATCCATTTATCCTACACGCACACGCACACACACACACACACACACACACACACACTAGAGCTCATTTGTGCCTGGCTGGTCACCTCACTGCAATAGATAGATTCCACCCCACCCCCTATCCTCTGCTC
>OMNW01013539.1:0-21347 GCA_900303245.1 Selene dorsalis | reverse complement strand
AAAAGTGCTGATGTTGTAAAAAAAAAAAAGGAAAAAGAAGAAGGAAATGCCCCAAAACATAACTAGGGAAAAATAATAAAATAAAACTATTAGTAAGTCGGAGCATAGAAATATGTCCAATAAATGAAAACATTAAAAATGGTTAAAATTAATCATTTGTGATATCAAATTAAAAGCAATGTGGTACTAAAGGTAATGTAAAACACCTAAAATTAATTCAGTAACCTATAAAAAAGGATAAATAAATAAATAATATGTATAAAAATGAATTCAAAAGCCAATGAAAGATAAAAATTTGAGTCATCTTGTCAATAGAGTGGTAAAAGTTCAGCTGTTTCAGAAGAATTAGGATGGGAAGAATCAACACAGTTGCCAGATGTGTTGTCATATGTTGATCCTTTAGAACAAAATAATCATAAAAATCATCAAGTTTATGTAAAAATAAAAAACGCAAAACTCAAATCAAACACCATGCATCACCGCTGTGATCTGACCTCTGACCTCACTGCCACCTCTGACCACATCCTTCTCCTCCTGCTGAACCACAGGATCTGATCACCACCACAGAGCTTCAGGCTGAACTGCTGAAGCTCCACCATAGAGCTCCAACAGCTTGGCCTGGTGGAGGTGAAACATTCAGCTTCAGCAGCAGCAACAGTGTGTGATGGTGTGTGAGACGGTGATGAACTACTGGAAGAAATACTGAGACTACAGAAGCTCATGGTTCCTGCTGCAGGTCGTCAACTCAGTGACTCCAGGTAGGAGGCAAAGTACAGAGATAATAGGTCTCTGGCGTCTGCATAAAAACCCACAAACATAAATATTCATGACTGGTAGGTGGACCTCAAGGTCAGAGCAGCATGTGGGCAAAAAGCACCGACCACTGAAATCACGCACAGATGCTTCAGTCTCACATCAGCTGCAGGTTAAATCCAGCCTGGACCTGAAGCAGGAGGTTCCACATCTCAACACAGGTGGATGAAGCTGATTCTCATCATCATCATCATTATCATCATCATCATCATCATCATCATCGTCATCATCATCATCACTCCTTCTTCTGTGTTATCTTTCTATCACAGTCACAGATTTTACAGAACAGAGACCACACTCACTACACATCAGTGTAAACACAATATAATGGATCAGATGAACATTAACCTGCTGCCCAGGACCAGAGCTGGACCGACACTGGTGGAGGAGCTCATTTGCCTCAGTTTCCCAGAATGCACCAGGGTGATGGACAGTGCTGCTGCTGCTGAGGACAAAGCTCTGTCTGTTTTCAAATCAATTTTCTAAGTTTGTTTCTCTCAATGTCAACATCAAAACACTGAACATTATGTTTATGTTTATTCTCCATGTTTGTTTTCATTTTTTTTCCTCCTGTGTCTGTTGTCAACTGGAGGGAAGACGACATTAAACTTCATTACACAATCTGACTTCAAGGTGAGAGCAGTGTGTGTGTGTGTAACGAGACCTGCTTCATAATGAATAGTAATGAGCAACCTGACTGACCTCTGACCTCTGACCTCCAACCCCCTGCAGAGACATCGTCTGCACTTTGCCAAACCACAGGAAGTTCATAGCTGAGGGTCGGCTGTTCACCACCACACAGGCTGGTGGGGCAGGTGGGCAGTCCTGCTCAAGAGCACTACAGCACCCCATCCACCAACACCACCGTCTACTCTTAAACACCCTGAGGCTGCGAGACAAACCTCCTGTGGAACCTGTGGAGGATTTCACCTACACACCTCCAATGTAAAACCCTACTTGCATTCAGAGCAGCGGGATGAAGTATAGTCACCATCACACTGATGATTTTCTCAGAGAAAATAAACAACAGTTTCTGTCCCTAACAAGTTTCATTCAATAGCCTCACCTTCACCAATGAACCGGTTTGAGAGGTTTGAAGCCTCAACACAATCAGCAGAGGTAAAAATTAGGGAGGAACATCGGTATCGGCTGATATTGGCCTCATTGACTGACGTCAAAACACTGATGGCCGTGGCCGATGTTTATCTGTTTAGTGGCATATTGTGCTGACTCAGAGGAGCAGTCTGATTTTTTTCTCTTTTTTGGGGGGACGTGACTCTGCAGAGATGCAAGAGAACACGTGCACGTTCAGTTTGTTAAAGTCAAGTGAGTGAAAATGTCAGTTGTGTGGGAGTAATGAAGATTTCTTGGTTTCCTTTACAGAAAAGAGGAATAAATAACAGAGAACAAACATCGGCACCAGCATCGTCCATCGGCCAAAATGTTATTTTAAACATCAGTACTGGTATCGGCCCAGAATTTCACAGTCGGTGCATCTCTAGTAAAAATCTAATGTAACACTGTAAACCAACCACACCACAGTCACATAACTTCAATGTCACTGCTAACTTCAGCTTGTAGTGTGATTCAGCTCTGAGCTCCTCCTCTGATGCAGTCTGTATAAACACAATGAGGCTTTAAGTGGTGAGGAGATTGGATTTCATGATGAACATGATGACGTAAACTGTTGTAAGCACCTGAAACGTTAAAGCTTAAATAATCAGGACTGAGGTTTGGGAAGGTTGGGAATAAAATATGAAAACGTCTTGAGCTTTTGTTAAAGACAGACCTGAACCTTCAGCAAAAACAGTCAACACACCAGAGATTAAGGACTCTATTGCAACCTGAAGTGAAAAATAAACCGAAAGATTAGAAACCAAAGCTGCACTAAAACAAACACAGGAGTGATGATTGATTATCTGTCAGATAATCAGCCAATCTATCAATGTTTTCAAACGATCAACAGTGACTGACAGTGGAGTGTAAGGATGGACCGAGGGAATGAGCCTTTATCCCCACCTGAAGGTTGTATTGAGGGCAGGGAGTCAATAAGCTGCAGCAGTGTCTGTGTGTGTGTGTGTGTGTGTGTGTGTGTGTGTGTGTGTGTGTGTGTGTGTGTGTGTGTGTGTGTGTGTGTGTGTGAGAGAGAGAGAGAGAGAGAGAGAGATCTGAATTGACTGAAGCTGTGGATGGACACTGGAGAGTTTCCTCTGGAGCAGAGAAACACAAAGAGTACGTCCACTTCACACTAGTGTTGTGTTACTGTTTGTGTCACTCTTGTTTACTCCTCCAAGCTGTGTGTTTGTTTACTTTGGGTGTATTAAGGGAACCGTCCATTCTATGCAGGAACAAACACAGTATGACAATTGGCTGCAAACACACAGCTATGCTTTCTCACAGGTATTCAGACACAGAACTTCACACAGGTTTGAATCCCAGCATGTTCAGGATGAAACTCTGTGCATGTATGTTAAGCATCAGCTTTGTGAAAGTAATCAATAACATGTGACAAATATTGCAATATTCAGTAAGTTTCATGACCTTTCACCCTTATTTCATTCTACACTGTCTCTCATCATGTGGCAAATACAACTTTGAACTGCTCTTCAGTGAAATAAAAACACTAATATTAAAATGTGTTTATCACCCAAGCTAATACAGCGTTATACTCCACACTGTCATTTCCTTGCTGAATATCAGATAACTCTATCAGGTAAACAGGAATAAGACAATATGACCTCATCTGTCCTGTAAACAAAGGAGCAGTATGATGTTTGTTCAGATCAAGTTTCTCCTCCAGAAAGAGAATAAGTGTAGTGAAGAGACAGACAAACTGTACAACCAGCAAATCTCTGTATGCAAACAGGCAACTACTGTAAATGTTATTTCACATCTTCAGCAACAAGCACTTTCTCATAAAATACCCTAATTATTATTAATGTTCCTCCAGCTATTGATCTTCTGCAGCAATGCAAAATCCATCTAAAAATATGTTAATGATATAACAAATGTAATACATTCCTCCAGAAAACAGGCTGAACATTAATAACCTGAAATGAAACCAGCACCAGAGTGAAGAGGAGAAACCTCGATGTTTTTGATTTGATACGAGCGAATCTTACATCTATAAACTCTCCTGCAACTCTGCTGCAAACTCTAATACATTATAAAGGGGTTTCTATTAAAGCTCCATATAGTATAGGGTTAGTTGTCCATGTGTAGTGTGATTCTAGTCTCTAGTCTCTCTCTAGTCTATTAATACTATTAAAGTGTCAAAGCTTCAATCCATGGAAAAGTACATACTTTTTTTCTGCATTCAGAAACCGAACCTTAAAATAAACTGTCAGGACTTCTGTGACTTTGTGATGTCACAACAGATCAGTCACCAAGCCCCACCCACCTGGATCCACAATTTTACCTGAAATCTGCCCTGTTTTTATTGGCTCACTCAGAAAACGGTCAGTCAATCAGTAGAGCAGCTCAGAGCCTCCTCTCTCCTGATTGGCTGACACCTACCTGTTGTTAGCAGAACTCCACACAGAAGCTGAGATAGGAGATGTAAAACTACAATGAGATGGTTTTATGTCTTCTTTTCAGACAAAAATACTTTCACTAAAACTGATCACCATTTAAATGCATTTGCCAATATGTATGTATCATGAGTTAAAACTTCACATTTAGCATAGATGCTACAAATGCACAAATTAAACCTGACCCTGAGCACATTACTAGTTGACCACATGGTAGCCTGGATACAAAGCCTGTCACTTCATCATCTGTTAACTGGCTGACTGTTGTTGCTATGAGGCTAAACTAAGATGGTTTTTATATCTTCTTATGGATCAATGCTTAAATTTAAACACAGAAGAAGAGGAAAATATGAGGATTTAATTAAAGACGCTCTGAACTGCTGCTGCTGCTTCAATATAAACATCAAACATAAAATATATATATTATATATATATATGTATGTATATATATTGCTCCACAATGAGCAGTTGGGCTTTAGAAGCACAAACAGGTAGCGACCAGCAGCTGTAGTACTGTTTAATATACATACAGCTCTGTAGCGGGCGGCGTGCCGTCTGGTGCATGCCTCGCTCTGTGAGCTCCATCCATCTGTACGTAATGTGAGAGACTGTACATCCGTATGTTTCCGTAGAAATGTCACCGACACAAACTGTAGCACATTCCCGCTCTTGGCAGAGGAAGTGATTGTGTTTGTGAAGAGGAGCCAGCACCGGCTCATCACTGTGATTCTGTGGACTTCACAGTCAGAAGGTGAAACTCTGATAAAAACACAGCTTTACACTCATCTGAGGCTTCTACACACACGCACGCAGGCGCACACACATACAATGGTGTAGGTTTGCATATGGACATATGTCTTGACCATAATTTGAGTGAACTCTTCTACAAATCACTGGATAACTCCAGTGAGCCCTCCAAAAGGCAACCAACATAAGACATATTAGCATATGACTGGCCAAAAAATGAGGAGACTATTAGGAAGCTCACGTTATGTATACAACACTTCCTGCGTTAGAACAGAATGCTTCTTGAGTCCGAACTGCACAGCACTGACCGAGTCTGCATCGACCAACCATCAACCTGTGAGGCTGAAACCTGAAACTGCAGTTCCTCCACTGACCACTAGAGTCCCAACAGTGAGTCAGTCCCTATAGACTCCCATGTTAACGTGTCAAACTCTATAGCAGAAATAAACATGTGAACAGCGTGGTGTAGAAACAGTTCTGGTCTCTTAACCTAATTTCTTCCTTCATGAAGACTGTTTACTTTATTAACCACTGAAGGTGTGGAGGACTGAGGGCGTGGCCTGTTTGAGAGACTGATGGCAGATGTACATCTGACACAAACATCACCAGCTTTTCATTATTAGACTGTATTAGACACTTTAAAACTGAGAGAAGAGGATACACACGTACACCGAGGAGGATTTCACAGACCGTGGGCCAACATGAGCTGGCATGTTCGTGTCTACATGCAAATCCTCTTGTGGCAGGTGTATTTTTGACTGCTGGATGTGTGTGTGTGTGTGTGTGTCTGTGAGTGTGTCAGTGTTGATGTATGGCCAGTGTGTGTGAGATGTGAGCAGGAGTGTGTACGTGTGTATGTATGTTGTTTTTATGGAGTAAAAACAAGCTCAACTGTGTCGTGAGGCCAATGCAGAACAGACTCTCACACAGGTATGAGGAATCATCTCAATGAAAAACACACACACACACGCACACAAACACACACACACATACACACACACACAGAGCGAGCTCAACAGCAACGGCCTGTTGGTTTGGGAATGGGGGGTGTGGGGTGGTATCGGGGCCGTTGTCATGGAAACTGGCTCTCTGTGCCAAAGCTGCGGGGAGCAGGGAGGCGGACGTAAACACATGGTCACCATGGTAACCCTTTCGTTGCCAGGGGCTCCCAACTGTCCGTCTGATGGATGGACTGATTCCAGCTTCGTATCTGATGTTAACATCTGAAGATTCACCTGCGTCTCCGCAGGGGTCAGTCCACCTGTCTCTCAGTCCACACGTTTGTCCATCTGTCTCACCTTTATGTGTCACTGCATTAATGATTGTGTGATGGTGTGATTTTGTTTTGTCCTTTGATTGGGTCTGATTGAACAGATGCTTGTTTCTGTGCTTTTTGACCAAAACAGGGAGCGAGAGGGAATTTGAAGAAAAAGAAAGGATCAGTTTTACAATGATCTTTACAGTGGTCTGACCTCAATAACAACATTTATTCACCATTGCTGTGACTGTGATGCTCTGACCTGCAGATCTTTTTTTTTTTTTTTTTGAATATCAATCATAGCCTTGGTTCAGAGGTGATCAGGACTGAAAATACACTTCACATTAAATCCAGCCATTGCAGCTGTGATGTCGGATCTCTCAGGTATCTCACAAAGAGAGAAATCGGGCATCAGCTACATTAGCTTTAATCTCAGTGACTCAGTGAGGACAAAGACATAACACTCATACGTCCTCAAAGGGGAAAATGTTAAAATACAGAGGAGTTCACTTCTCTACTCTGAATCGGTCTGTAGGTGTGAGGATGGTTCTGAACAGAGGGTCAAGAACCAGAGCAGGGCTCTGACAGGTTGACTCCCATGATCAGAAACCTGGACCTGAACAGCTCCTGTGGTCACAGCAGCTTTACAGTTAAGTGTTGAAGGAGGAGTTGAGGTCAAATGTGACATTTTATTTCATCTGCTCTCTACAAATGTAAATCTACACATGTAAAATGACCTGAACGCACCAGGCATTTATATATATCCTGACACTTTATTTGCACTGAGCAGTTTCCTCCTTTAATAATTTGAGGAATAAAGAATAATCTGAAAATTACTGTGACTCAGAGTCTTTCTTAAAAAAGTAGTGATTTCCTGTCACAGTCAGAATCACACAATATACCAATGAACTCATTTAAAAACAGCAGAGAGAAACATGTTAAAGTGTTTAAGAAGCGCAGAGAAGCTGTTTGAACAAATTCACAGAGATCCACTTTCATCAAGATTTTGTTGCGAACAGAACAGATTTAAAAAATCAAATCTCCAACACAGGATGAGATTAACATCTGAACGCTCCTCCTCCCTCATCTGCCTCTGAGAACTCACTTCTTAAACTGACTTTAATCTGAGAGTCAACACGTGAGACAGATCTGATGGCACCAAACCGGACAGCTGAATGACCCAACCACTGTTCACTGAGCCTCTAACCTGCACAGGCTCATACCTGAGCAGTGGACCTACACTGATCCCGTTCACACCTGGTCTCACCAGGTATTAATCTGTGTCTTCAGTGATTGACCCCAGTCATGTTTCTGTTTGACCTGATTAAAAATGTGTCTTCAGCTCAGCTATCACTTCTGCTCGGATCTTGCCTTCTGCTTAAATGGAAATAAACAGGTGTGTGTTGTTGTTCCAGCCGATGCACAGGAGGGCAGTCCGCCAGTAGAGTGGGCGGTCCCTGAGATGTGGTCCAGATCTCTGTGTGTCTGAGTGATCAGATCTCAGATGCATCTTGAATGTATTCACAACACCAGGTGTTGTCAACGGGGTCCCTGACGCTGCTGAGATTTATTCCAAATACTGACTGACACCTCAAGAAGTCCAGACCTGAGAGACACTAAACTGGAGCCAGGGTCCATCTAGTTTCACCCAGGCCCAGAAACACAAGTCCAGCTGGGCTTCCCTTGATGTGGTTACTGATTATTCACAGCAACATCATTTCATAAAAATGTTTTTTTTTTTTTTTTAAATCAGCAGTTGTTTTTCAGTTGAAACAGAAGAAAAAAGGAAGTGACTCCTCCACAGCAGTGCAAGTGATGAAGGACACAGAGTAAACTAGGCCACAGGAACAACACAATCACTGCTCGCCAACTAGGCCACATTAGCATGATCTCACAAACTTCACCTGACGCAGAAAGGACGAGCAACGTTCTGCAACCTCCGTTATCATCCTATAAACTATTCTAACTGATGATCAGAGGAAGCGAGTGAACACCTCGACCTCATTCTCATCACCTCACTGACTGTGATTCTAACATTATGCCCATAAACAAAGAAGAGTTGTCCATCCATTTGAATATTTAGATATTAAATATGTTTCTGTATCCTCATTCTCACAGATGTATTGACACAAACTCTCCAACGACAGATTGTTGACATTCATCTTACTATTACTCAGTGAATGTCACCCATCCACCTCCCATCACCCCTCGATTCTTCCCTCAAACACATATATGTTGCTCTGAGAGCGAACTCACTGTTGTGGCGCCTTCATCACATCCGACATTGCTGTGTCTGATTTTGTGTCTTCATGTGGAGTGATGTTTCAGCCTCTGTGATCACTATGACTCGCTGAGGTTCACTGCAGGTTCTCACTGTGCTCTTATTGTGAAGGGTAGGAGAATTTCTTTATCTGCTTATCAGAGTCAGAGGGACCTGTCAGTGAAAACGTTCACATCTCTGTTTGCTCTAGTAGAGGATGCTGATTTCTTCTCATCCCTCATGTTGTGGGGACAAGAGATCTCTGAGTGCTGAGCCTATTTCAACTGCTTTATGTTAATTAATCCCACAGACAGACAAGATACAGGGGAGCAACAGCAGCAGCAGATGAACTTAGCCTGATCAGATCCTGTCTGTCTGATCAAGGACTACATTAAAAAAGAACCAGAGGTCTTAGTGGTAAACAGTAGGAACAGGTGTGTTGGTCTGTGCCTGTGCAAGATCAATTCCCATGCAGTAATAAATACACTCACTTTAAACATCTGTTATTTTTCTCTATGTGTTTCTTATGTGTAAAATCAGCTTTATTACACTGTGACCGCATATTTTTATATGTATATTTCACTTATTTTTAGCTTTCTTTAGACGCTGTGATGCTGCTATTTGGGAAAATCTGGCACAAGGACTAAGAGAAAGTTTTTGTCTTATTTTAACTTCAACAAATGTGTAAAGACCTCTCCCCAAGGAGGAGTGGGAGGGTTAGTTTGGTAGGCCACAAATAGATTCAACACCAACACTGCATCCTCATCACCTCTGGAACATAACAGAGATACATCTGAACAGATGAAGTGAGCAGGAACTGATCTGAGGTCAAACATCTCGGCTCCACATGTCAAAGACAGATGATGCAGCATCAGTTTAAACAAAGTGATGATAGGGGATGGGGATGGAACATATGGAACATACAGAACTAAATCAAATCCAATAACTTAGTCTAATAAGTAATTAACATGAGATGAAAGCACCATGTTCACTCCCTGTCTCTCCCTGGACAGAACACAACTCAGGTACAGGTAACCTACCAGCTAAAATTAGGTGCTAAACTAACGCAGGCTCAGTAATGACCCGAGCTGCTGCTACCATCCATCTCCACAACAACGCAGCAACTGCAGCCCCCACACACACACACACACACAGTTTCTCCCTCACTCCCACACTGACACGTCACGGCTCAATGTGCTTACATGGATGACTACGTGCATGAAAAAAAAAAAAAACACGCCAAAAAAATACACACAGACACGTCATCTCTCAGACACACACACACACAGCCTCCAGTGACGTGCTGCAGTGTAGCAGTCTCTGCCAGCCCAGTAAAGCCGAGTGAGCACAGCTGAGGGAGGCTGCCTGCAATCACACCGCCTATGAATCAATAATACAGCCTCACAAACAAGCGCACACACACACACACACACAGTGTATCTGTGTCTCTGTCACGAATATAGACCACGGGCTCTGCAGTCTCATCAATGCTGCCGTTGCCTCTTACAGACACAACACCGAGCAGCCTTACAGAAATATGGCTAATGCTAATGCTAATGCTAGGCTAACAGCACCAGCTTGGTGGTAATAGGTTACATCAGAACGATTGATATTACACATCTATGTATATATTGACATCTCTCTCTCTATGGCACTGGGTTACATGTATTTAAGTTACACAACAACAGTCCGGTGTGATGTCACCAAACAGTGACACTGAACAACAAATAAACAACAGTCTCGTCATCTTTGCTCAGATTCAGATACATGAACAAACATCCCGACTCCAGTGCAGCAGCTACACCGGAGTCTAGGACTCACAGGAACACTTTCAATAAAGTTTATTTTGAAGAAATTAACATTTGAACTTTAATCAGCTCTCTGCCAGTGATGTGACTCAGTGCATCACACCAGGGGCATCAGTAATTGTGAGAGCCTGTTCAGCAGAGACATGAACTGAATCCAGATTGAGACACAACAACGTCAAGCAAACATGGAAGCATTTGCAGAGGAACAATCTACACCTTCAGTCATTAATATTAATCAGTTAAACTGACCGGTTGACATTGTTTCTTTTCCCCAAAAACACCTTTCTTACTCCTCATTCTTACTCCTCAATCTGTGCAGATGTTTCCAGTTCAAAACTGTGTGAGCCTTTGTTTTTCTCTTGTATTTCCTATTTCTCAATCAGAACAATAACAAAGGACAGTGTTGGATGATGTCATGAAGCAGCATGGCATCATGGGGGCTGGTGTCATTTTGTCAGCATCAGTGATTATTTTCACTGGTAGCTAAGGAAAAAAAAGAAAGAAAAAAAAATGTGTGCGTGTATGTATATAGTCGATAACTCAACAACAGATGTAACATACATTGTTTTCTAGACATTTTAAGGTGGAAAAGGACCAAAATTTACAGCTTAATTCTACATAAATTACCCTTTTTTTCACATCTGTTTTATCTTCTATGTGTGTTTTTTTACATTTCTCTTCTGCTGCTTGAATTTCTAGAAATCTTCCCTGTGGTCTGTTTCTAACATGGCAACTCCTCTGACTCACCTCTGACCTTTTACTGCTCCTTTATTATCTCATAAAGTAAAACGCAGCCTTGTTTGTCAAAGTTACTGGACAGAGGCTCCTGTTCCCTTAGTCTCCATCACACTGATGAATCCTGACAGGGACCGTCTCAGGGAGGTAACAGTGGTGCTGAAAAGCTCTGTTAATATCAAATCTATGTGTTTTTTATTGCATCCCTCTGTTTTTTTGTTTTGTTTTTTAAATAAGCGAAGTCTGATGAAGTTTCAAGACAATTAAAATGAATAAAATGCTTATTTGATTTAAAAAAAAGTCTCGTTTGACATGTCTCTCAGAAACCAGAAAGTGTGGGCAGGCCTACGTGAGTCTGGAAAAGGAAGCATCCTTCAAAAACCTGAGAGAGGGAACTCCTGCTGAGAGGAGAAATACCTTCGTGTTTTTTCCTTATAAAAGAGAGGGGGAAAAAAAGATGGAAGCTGCAGTTGGGCGTCTCAGCTGTTTGGTGCGTATGCAGCAATGATCAAAGGGGGTGAATCTGAGCCTCAGACTGAAAAGAATTCAGGTTTTTCTCTGCTTCACCTTGAAGTGCAGAAAAACCCAGTTTCACTCGGCAGCTGCTGATTCATGGGAAACAAACACCGCTCTGCTCCTCACGTGGTTTTTCAGTGTGTAGATCAGTTTGCCTTCATACGCTCCATCGCATTTACAGCTGGAAACGCACAACATAAATTGCAACAATACTGTAGAGGAGGTGACATCTGCTCTCATTAAAGACCTGATGTTACCTGTTTAACGTCATCTATCAGTTACTGTGACTTCCCCCTGTGGTGACAGCAGAGCACTGTCTCTAGGAGCTAGTTTGTCTACCAGCCGCTGTAGGTACAATTAAATGTCCCATGTAAAGCAGCGAGGGAACAGTCCTCCACTCAGCTTCTACTGGTCTGAGAACAGATCTTTTTGCAGTATTGAATGCAAATGCAGAAGTGCATAGAAACTGAACTTCCAGTCTTTTCCTCCTGAGCATTCAGAGGCAGGAGCTAAACTAACTAATTACACTGATTAATTAACTCAGTGTGAGACCTGCTCTAAGTCTGAACCTTGTTAGACATGTGTCAGCAAATAAACACTGACTCCTCAAGACCAAAGTTCCCAATATATAATATATATTTTGTAAATATTGACAGGAATATTTTATATTATGCATGGTATTATTTTAGTCTTTCTCTTTTTTCATCACATTAGTATATTTTTAATGAAGCAATGCCACAAAACAAGTATGTTTGATTGTGATTCTGACTCTGAGATCACTATTGTTTTGTAGACATTTGATATGTTTAGTGTCGGTTCAGAAGAAAAATCCTAAACCTCCTAAAACATCAACACAGAGAGAAGGGGCAGGGAGGTGGAGGTTAGTTGGATATTTGGCTTTTATCTATCCATTGATAAGCTACATAATGTCACTTTTTATCATTAAATAAGAATCTGTTGTTATTGGATGAACAAAACAAGATACTTTGGAAAAGTAAGGCTGCAGGACATTTTTCGTTAGTTTCTGACATTTTGTTGACTAAAATATTAATAACAGAGAAAATACAGAGGTGAATCAGTGATAAAAATAAAAATTTAAATATCTGAACAAAACACCAGTAATTACAGGCTCCTGAATGAGTCAGAACTAATGTTCACAGAGACTCTTTCCCAAACAAACAGCCGTGTTCTCCACTATTTTTTTTTGTCCCTTAGCAGCCACACATCTCTCTCCACAAGGTCAATCAACACCCAAAAGATGTCACAAAAAGAAAAGTAAAACAGACTCATCAAGTGACCACAGGGAGGTGTTGTATGTGAGTAAAGCAGTTTCCAGCAGTCACAACGATCCGACACTGTGCACAGTCTCCACAGATCACCTGCCTCATCACTAACATCACCATCACTGAGAATTGTTGCATAGCAGAAGTGTTGTGTTCATGCCAGGATAGTGTGTTAACAGCATCATTCCTGTTGTCGTACCCCCAACACTGAGGCGCAGCAGAGTCTTCTCTGAATGATTCCAGAAGAGCATCGGCTCCATCGCCACCATCACCGTGACAACGTTATCGCTCTCCTGTTTCACGATGTGGCAAGTCGATAAGCAGAGATACGAGGCATGCCTCCTTGCTTCATCTCATCACCTCTTCCTCTGTAAACCAGCTGATGCAAACTGCTGACCCACACACACACACTGCTGGTCCTTTTCTGTTCCTGCTTCATCTCAAACTTGTAACTGTCTCACAACCAAACTTTCTCCTGCTACAACAACACTTGTGTGACAAAGGAAATGATTGATATAACCAGAGAATTCCAAGCCCCTGTGAAATCAATTCACTCAATATGTTATTGATTAAGCTCTTCGCCCTTTTCAAGTTTCGAAAATGATTATGCACAAGTTAAATAAAACCCAATCGTTAAAATGTAGTCCCTAACAACATCACAACAAATGAGACAAAGAGACTGTAGCTCCACTAACATGCTATATGTTAGCAAGCTCAGTGCCAACACTCAGCTGCCGTGACATTTAACCATGTGCAGCCAACAAGAATCAAGACTGGACAATAGCCAATTAATATACGCACTCGCAATCTGTCAAATGACCGGTTTTCCATTCCCAGTTTTAAAAAAAACCTGTCAATGACGGAGAATATTCAGTTAATGTGACCCTGGGCTGGTAGAAAAGTGCAGGAGCTTTCATCCTCTGGGTATCATGCGTGTCTGTAGAAAATTGAGTCGATCAGTCCATGTAGAATTAAATAATATATTATAGTCTGGACACACAACCACAGCAGCAGCAGATCACCCACAGAACCAGATCTAGTGTTTGCCGTATATATGTAGACTTAAGGCCGAGGAGCAGTAAGGATAAACTGTGTTTACAGTAACCGCGGACAGAGCGAACTTGTTCCTACTCGCTTCAGGATAAAGAGAGCTGAAGCGAGCTCTGAGCTGACACAGGCACAAAGCACATCCAGTGCTAACGCTCTGTGTTAACATGCTCAGTGCAAACACAATCAAGGCTAACACACTCAGCACTACCGCACCCAATGATTACTTGGCGTGTGAACATTGTTAACTGCAAACATAATTAGTGCTAACAATGCTAGGGATAAAACATTCACTGCCGTTAGCATGCTTAGAATAACACGCTGAGTGCCAACATGCTTAATGCAAACTCACCCAGTGCTAACACGCTAAATGCAAACAGATTCAATGCAGACAGATTTGGTGCTAACATACTCACTGCTAACACACTCGAGGCTTACACATTCATGACTACACACTCAATGCTAACATGATCAGTGCTAACACACCCAATGGTCACACCATCAGAGCTAACACACTCAATGCTAACACAATCAGTGCTAACATGTATTTGCTGAGGGAAAAGGCAAGGAGGAGGCAGGATGAACTCTTGTTTACGTTCTCTCTCTCTCTCAGAGGTGGCTTGTTTCTACTTGTTTCATGTTCATCTGCACGTTTCTGTCATACGATGCTGAGGAAAAAATAAAAATACAAATGTGGTTCTCTTGTGAAGCTAGGACAACTGTCACTGCTGGAGCACATGGAAGTTTACTTTCCACACACTCTGTGTCGCAAAGCGGACCCACGACCTGCGCCCGGCTTCAAATCCCTGACCCCACTTCAGAGCTGAACTGTCACCGTCACAGACAAGTGTGACTGCATTATATCCTGTTGAAATCTCACTTAAACTGTCACAAGTGCAAAGTTTGTTAAGTCATGCAACAGAAGACTGAAATAAAAAAAATCATGTGCTCCATTTATACAAATTTGTCATTTGTTAGGAGTAAAAGTGCATTAGAAAAATATTTCCTGAAGGAGGGTTTGTGGCTGAGGAGAAAAACCCACAGAGACATGAGAGGAAGGATCCTGAACACACGCACGCACATACACACACACAGCTGCTTGTTGAAAAAATATGATACATAACTTGACCTGTGTTTGTTTGTTTTACTGTTTTTCCCTCCATAAATAATGCAAATAATTCATCTCTTTTAACTGTATAAATGTACACATGTATACATATACTGTTAATTACTACTGACACTGTAATATCATTATTGTTATTATTACATATTTGTAATGGAGTACTGTAAGAAAACTTATTTAATTTTGAACAAATCTTACGCTCAGCAAAGATGGAAAATGCTATCAAATCGCTCTGTTCTTAATGTTTAAAAGTGTAAGGATATAAGGAAAGATGTGGATCCAGAGCATACATTCATTGAGAAGTTTAATCGGCACCGATTAAACTTCTTATAGATATATGTGTACTCTGGCCATAGACTGTACATAGTCTCCGGCTCTTTCCTTGGGTCAGTCGGAGTACTCAACAGGCTGGGTCGGCCCTACCGGAAGCACCAGGTTCAGGTTGAAAACATATACAAATAACTCGGGTCGGGCCAGGCCATGGGGTTCCTTTTTTTTGGCTGCAATCAGGCCGAGTATTAATGCTCGTAAGTCCGGCCGCGTCGGGTCTGGGATTCAATAACCGCAGGTCATACCAGATCGGGTTTTAATTTTCAGGCCCGTGAAGAACTCTAGCACAAATTAAACACCTTGGAAACTGCTCAAACGGGCGATCGTGGGCTTTGAGAGGTTTTGTACATTCACAAGAACTTGCACAGAAAATAGACCGGCTTCGAATTGAGACCAGCTTTTATTTGCTAGACCATAGCTAGACCCGGCCAGTGTAGGGGACAGGCGTCTATTTGAGACTCGGCTTTTATTTGAGAATTAACAGTATTTTCCTCCAAAGACTAATAAAGCATTTGTGAGTCTGAAGGTTTAGTACAAATCAATTCAATTGGTTTTGCATAACCCACCGAACAAATAAACAAATAAACAGTTTGTTCTACTGACCGCTATTCTGGCCTTGGACTGTTGTGGACCGCTTCAGTGGTGCTAATAAGGAACGGTTGGAGTCTGTGTTTATTTACTTAAAATATGAAGCTTTAGAATATAACAAGTGAATGAACGTGCGTCACTGCAGCAGCAAGGCCTCGTGCTCAGCTGAGTCTTTGCTGCATCACCTCAACACTCAAAATTTCTGACTCATCACTCTGCTCAGCTTCACTCATCAATACTGATGCCCAAACAGCAAGGAAGCAAGGAAACAAGGAAACAAGGAAGCAAGCAAGGAAGGAAGGAAGACGTCGAACATTATAACTTTCCAGCACCAGGAGCATTGAGGTGTCTGCTCTGGGACGGTGGGAGGGAACAACATCCCGGAGCAGCACAGATGGAGCACAGACGATGGTGTGCAGGACTGTGTGTTCTTCTTTAACAATGAATGGAGTTGCCTTGGTATCATCACAGGCAGGTATACTGCCAGATTTAGCAGAAACAGTGCACCAACTGTTTTCACAGGACTAAAAACAACAACCTAGCCAAAAGGTAAATCAGGATATCCTGCAGTTAGAGCTATTTGTACAATTTGCTATTGTGACGTAGCTAACATTAGCATTAGCAGCTGTTAACTATTCATTCCATGAATTCAGCATTAAACTTAATTCCTTAACTGAGCCTCTTTGGAGAGAAAAATCCTCTTGTTTTGCTTCTATAGCATGCTAACAAGCTAGCTCTGTGTGAGTTAGCCTACTGCTGTCACTGTAGTTTCCTGAAGACCCAGCTGCTCACAGGACATGTTATAAACTCTTGTCTTTGCTGAAGCGTTTGTCAAGTGGCAAGTAAACAGTGCTAATGTTACTATGCAGAAATGCCAGAAGTTACCAACAGCCCATTTAAAAACCTAACCCTTGAGATCAACCACAGTGAACTTTAACTTGTTTTTAGTGTCCAGTTTGTAAACAGACACAAAGAAAATCATTTCAGTATCTCAATATTCTGTTCCTATCTGAGTATATTACAGCAGCTATTTGTAAGCTGTGCTAGTGCTACATAGCTTACATTAGCATTAGCGACAGTTTATTTACAAGTCAAGAACATTCAGTATCAAACTTCACTAAGGGGCTGTCTGTAAAGACGGAAAGCATGTTGTTCAATCGATCTTATTTTCTTTTACTGAACTTTGCATGCTAACCAGCTAGCTCCAGTTTGGTTGGCCCATTTTGTCACTTTCTGATAATGAGTCACTGTTATAACCTTGTTTTGTTAATACTAATGTTAGCTATGTAGCGACAGCATAAATTCCAGATACTCTTTTATATAAACAGAGACTGTTCCAAACAGCAAAACTAAGATGAGAATATTTTATAATACAGATGCTGTATGCTCAAACAAATCTCACACAACAAACACTGCCTGTGTGAGGTTTATCACCTACTGAAGAGCAGAACAGACTCTTTCTCAGCAGCTTGGCTGGGTCCTTCATCTGCACGTAAATCACAGTGTTCATTTTCTTTCGGGCATCTTCGTCCTCTGATATTTCTTTTCATGTTAAAGACATTGCCACAGTCTCAGCAGGACTGGATAGGTGTGCTACAGAACTTCACTGAGTCAGAGATGTACAGATCTACTCCTCCTCCCTCCCTCAGTACAACCAGCACACCTCCACCCTCCACACATCCTCTAGCTGTCCTGTCTTGAATACAAAGCCTCGGACGGGTCACAATTTGGGTTTTGGTTGTGAGCTGAGACTCTGTCAGGGTACAGCTGTCAGCGTCCTATAAAACAGGAACGTGGGACACACTAACCTCAGGATGAGGGTGCAGCTGCAATCAGTATTAAAGAGCTTGAGAAAAGTCCCGAAAAATAAAAACACAATCACATTTTATTTAGTATCGAAGCTGCTTCTTGTGGTAACGTTATTATAAATGACCTATTTTTTTCTCTGTGTGAGAGTGTGAGAGAGAGAGCAAGAGAGAGAGAAAATACAAACCTGCTGCTTGTCCTTTTTGTGTATTTTCATCTTCTATCCCTTCACTGCATCTGTGAACAGAAGAGACATCACTCACATTACGTTGAAGAAACAAGTGAATCTTTCATATTAAACAGCTCAGAGACACAGGACTGTGAAAATCAGACACAGGAGGACCAAGGTAAAGGCAGCACGATTACAGTGGACCTACTTTATACCATAGTGAGGACAAATACACACAGATGTTGTAGGACAGAGAAGAAACACCCACTGTCCCTTGAGTCAATATTTACCTCAATGTTTATCCAGAGCAGAATAAAACCTCCAGTTACACCTTAAACATCTGTTTGATTTGGCCTCACCCTGATGGCAGGAATCTGCCATGACCTTTGACCTCTGAGGGGCTCTGTTTGATTGATGTGACTTGTTTTACTAAAGAATAGAAAACGTGACGCCATCTTTACAGGAAGAAATCTGATCAGTACAGCAACAAATTCACGAATAGCGGTAGAGTCGCGACTACCATGGCAACACAAGTCATTTCTACAGCAACAATTAGAAGATTAATCAATTAGTTGGTCATTTAAAAAGAAAATGGTATGGTAATTTTTGTCATTTTAACAGACATTTTAACAAGATTGAGACTTTCACTTCATAATGTCCATGTGATGTTTTTCTATAATGACTGAAATAATCCCCAGCACCATGACAGAGTGTTTCACCTTGAACTGCAGTCATTCACACCGTTTCAAGGTTTCAAACGCCAGTATGCTAAGGAACCAATATTGGCAACCTGTGGGGACGGGGGCGGAGCTAAATACACCTGTCACCTGATCAGTAGAGAGACAGTTAACATTAGCACAACCACAGTGGCTATGTCCAGACGCAATGAAGAGTTTTTTAAATGAAACACAACTTCAGATTTTTCAAAATAAAACAGGTCCAGCTGAGTTTTCAAATGTATCCATTTATGTGAAACCATAGTAAACTAAATATGAATCCTAGTAGAAGAGTTTCAGTTAAAAAAACGTCATTTCTTTGTCTTTGAATTATCCCTTTAATATTTCGGAGTTTTGGTTTAAAAAACAAAAAACATTTTGTTGTGTTTTGCTGCTCAAATGATTAAATGAGAAAACAATTAGCAGATGAAGCAATTATAAGAATAATCGGTAATTTGACTGATGATCTAAAGCACAGCTCAGTGTGTGTGTGTGTGTGTGTGTGTGTGTGTGTGTGTCTAAACTACATAACTTCTTGGTGATCACATGATGGCTTTTCCCCCCCAGGGAAAGATCAAGAGTGAACTGCTACCAATACAAACATAGAACAGGAAGTGATAAGAGCCAGAAATGTGTGAAAGAAAAAAGAGACATTCTGCGCACGCCGCAAACCCCACCCCAGACCCAGTCCCAGTCCCCATTCACCGCCCCAGAGCTGCTGCTGCTGCTGCTTGGCTTAACAGAGATGATGAGACAGAATCATCTCAGAATCAGCTGAACAGAAAGTTTTCACACAGCTCCACACTCTTAGCCACAAAGTCAAAAGCAGCAGCAGCAGCATGGCCCTCGAAGCTTCCTCACACAGGGACGAGGTGGAGGTAGAGTGGACTGACGCTCCACAAAGTCTACAGACAACAATGTCAGAAAACAATTATGTATATTATCAAATTCATATTATTAAATCAATATTATATGAACGTAAAACTCACAGGTTGAGTTAAACTTATTTTAACAACAATGAATCCTATATTCAAATGTACTGTCCCCAGGAGCAAGGCCGTGTGTTGCCAGGTTGAAATTGTATATACTCTGTGTCTGTGTGTGTGTGTTTGCATGTGGGTTGTGTGTCAAACTGGTGTTTCATACATAATCTGGTGACTTTGAGAAAGTCAGACAAACAGATAATGTACATATGATGATTTATAATGAACTTGGAGGGAGGGTGATAACCTGAGAGACAGGTGTGAACTCATGGTGATGAAGTCAAATCATGATTTTAAATTTTATTTATTTATGCAAATTAATCAAAAGTAAAAACTGAAGTCAAGAAAAGTGTTCAGACTCACATCTGTGAAATCACAGTCACAGTGTCTGTGCCAGGCTGTGAGTGAGAGAGAGAGCAGGAGAGAGAGCGGAGAGAGAGAGCAGGATAGAGCATGAGACCTTCACCTGGTATGATTAATAGTCAGCGTTCAGTGTATCATGAATATACACTTGAATTGTCCATTCAAGAAAAACCTTTGGTTGCAGATCTTAGAGAGAAAGATCTGACTTGACATAAAAATGGAAATTGCTGCATCTGTCTTAGTTTTTAAACTACAAACAGTTTAAAAAACATTTGTCCGGGTGGAGCCCACACTGCAGGGGTCGTGGGTTCAAGTTGGACCTACCATGTCATCCCATCTCTGATTCTCTCTGTAATAACCAAATAAATGCATAAATGCCCACAAAATATCTTCAAAATGTTCAACTATAAAAATAAACAAATTAATTTTCTCTCTATTGATTTATTCATCAGCTGCTCAAGGTTATTATGTATAAACCTGTAGCTGAGTTTCCCATTTGAAAGGAAGCTGCACACAGGAAGTTGCTGTGACTCCTCATCTTCCCTGAAGCTCTGAGACACTCGTGGTCACCCACAACAAGCTGCACTGCAGGACTTCAAGGTTTCCCTTGAGCACTGATGTACGACAGTGACCAGAAAGCTTTAACATCCCAATCTTTACTTTGCTTTTTTCAATATTTACAGCACAATGTCAGTGTCAGCGCCTTTACTCAACATCTGTCTGTCTGAACCTTCATCCCTGTAGCGTCCATCTCCTTCCGTGCCCAACCCTCCCGTCGTCGGAGAAGATCTTCAGTGACTCACTGAGTTTTGATCTGAGAAGTTAAAAGATATTTTCATCCTCTGTGAAACACGAAACCAACAGCCAACGGCTTCTGCACCATACTGAGTCTGTTCCTGTTCACTGCTGCTGCAGAGGAGCAGTCGTCAATCTGAACCTCTCCTCTCATTGGCTGACTGTTTTCTGAGTGAGCCACTTAAAAAAAGGAGATTTCAGGTAAAACAAGAGAAACTAAATCCTGCAAGTGCTGGATGGTGTGTCCCAGTGGGCGGGGCCTGGTGACCGCTTTGATGTGACATTACAAAGTCACAGAAATTCTGACAGCTGGTTTTAAAGCTTGGTTTCTAAATACAGGCCGTGTGCATTTCTCTATGGGGCTTTAAACTACACAGGCATACATGAATACCTTTATACTGTACTGGAGCTTAACATTAGGATGCATGAACATATCAGTTCCCGGTCTCTGTTCTGGTCCCTGTCTGGATCCCGGAT
>OMNW01013536.1:14125-41728 GCA_900303245.1 Selene dorsalis | reverse complement strand
TTTGTACATATTATATATATATATATTATATATATATTTATATTCATATATATATATTTTGTGTGTGTGTGTCTGTTGACAAAAGAGTATCTCCTCATGGCTTCAGCTGCCCTCAAGGACTGCTAGCTGCTGGGGGCTATTTGCCTCTGCACCAAAGGGATTACCTTTCATTACATGAAAATCAGAATCCCCCCTTCAACCTCTAACCCCTTACTCAACAATAGTGCCACTGGGACGCAGAGTAACTAGAGCCAGTACACAGATATTTCCTGAGCCTTGGCTACATGTAGCACTTTATATAATTTTAACAATACACACTTGCACAAGCAAGGCTCAAGGACAGGCTCCTTTTGGTCAGCTGTTCTTTCCACCCCAGTGTGTCTGAGTGGCTTCCCTCTGATGGCTTTACACACATGAAAGACTTTGCTTTAATGTGCCACACGCTCAGCCAAACAACTTCAAAGCCTGCCTCTGGCATGTAGCTGGACGAATGTCTTCATCCACTGGCCGATTGTGTGTATGCGTGCGCCGTTCTGTCTGTCCTCCAAATGCTGTAAACAGGTGTTAACATGTCAGCCCACAAGATGCCACATGCCACTGTGTCATGATCTCCTGAACAGCTGCGCTCAGCCATTGTGTGTGCGGGTGTATGTGGGTGAGAGTGTGTGAGAGAATGTGTTTACTATAAGGGTTATAAATGGCTGCAAGAGGAGCTATAGCCCTAGATTTTTTGCAAAGCCAAGGACAAACAAAGAGAAAGAGTAAAGAATGAGAGAGGGCTTCATGGCAATGAATGATTTCCTGAAAAACACACAAAATTTCATCTGCTGCGTCACTACCTGTGCGTTCTTGTTTGTGTAAAGGTGTGAATGTAAGTGAGTTTGAAGGAAGCAAACAAAAAGTTCATCCTTGCTGCTGGCTAACGTCTCCATCAGCAGCCATATGATCTGATAAATGCCTGGTGCACAGGAAAGAAATCTACCCGTTCTCTCTTTGTCTGTCTCTCTGGATTAAAGAAGCAGCTAATACTATCTCTAATGTAAATGTAAATTTTCTATCCCGAGGTGGAAATCGGGAAGCTGGACTACCACCACTACCTGCCTCTGTTCTTCGATGGCTTATGTGAGACTACTCATCCATACGAGGTCTTCGCCCGCCAGGGAGTCCATGACATGCTGGATTGCGGCGGCCCCAAGATCCTGCCCGTCATTCCCCAGCTCATCATGCCCATCAGAAGTAAGTCTGGGAAGGTGGCTGCACTCACGGTTTACCAATCACACACATCACAGCTCATTTCCCAAGTGACCCTGTGTGGGTTGATGTCGTTTTACATTCACTGTGCTCTCAAGCTACTGAAGGGAAAAATGTGGTTATCTCAAGACTTAGAGAACACCTTACAAATGCTGATTATTTCAGCTTAAATACACCTTGCTAGAAAGCTCTAAAAAGACAGTGAAGACGACAAAGCAAGCAAAAATGATAATTGTGCATTTTTTAAAGATACTCAGTGAAGGTTTATTTTGGTTATAAAAGCGTCTCATATTAATGTGGATGAATCTATATTGCCCACACTTGTTTATGTGTCCATTTTCGATAAATATATCATTTTATCTGTGTTGTTATTTTGATATTATTATTCATGGTCGACTCACCCAGCATTTCCTGTGATTTACGGCAACTGACTACACACATGCACCATCTAAGTGCATGTAATTTCACTGATAAACGTATAAATTAGGCAAAAATCCAAACATTATAGATTGTCAAAGTGTTACTAATAAGAAGACCTGTGTAATTACCTCGTCGGTGGCCATCGTTCGGTCAAAGCTCTCTGGTTCTGTCTACAAAACTCCCTCGGCTCGCTCTGACTAGCTTGCTCAGTTGCGACAGTGCGCGCGGAGGCTCATGGGAAATGTAGTGTGAAAACACTTGTGCTTTCCCGAAAGTCCTTGTAGCCACTTTAAATTTGTGTTAATCTAATATTATTATTCTGTTCTAAGATATGTGGTATAATCACACATGATTATACAACATTAAGATACAGCAACTGTTTAATTAACATTGGCAACAAAATGGCCCCACTGTCTCGTTCATTTGAATTAATTCAGCAAATCTGTCTATAGGTAAATATTGTTATTTTATGAGTGATTGACAGCCAAGTAATCTGCTTGTTTAGATTTTAATTGGAGCCTTAATAAATAAATATTTTTGCATGCCATTACTTCATTATCCACTATTTTGATGACTGCATCATTACATTTTGATTTCTGTCTGCGAATCCCAAGACTAGAAGGCATTCCCCACTGCTGATGAACTTTAACTAGCTGCTTATTTAAATAAATGGCAGATGCTAATAACACACAGAGGTGGTGGGCACAGATTGAAAAAAGAGAAGAGTGGTAGGAGACCAGATGTTAACCTGTTTAACATAAGGAATTACAAAGAATGTCCTTGGAATTTTTTTGCACAATTGATTTTGTTTAAAAAAAAAACAAAACTTAAGAATTAATTGAAATTTAAATAAACAAATCCATTAAAAATCACTATACAAACATTAATATGCATCATAACCTTCTTTTGAACAGTTGCACACAATAGCAATTTCAAAGTCCTCTCAGGCAACGTTGCAGTGATAAGGAGTGTAACTAAAATAGAACAACATACTTTACCAGGAATAGGCTCACCTGTCCTACACGCTTGCGCTACAACAGATTCTAACATTACCATACAACCAGCCCTGTGACAAGTCCTAATTTGGTTTTGCAGTCACACTGTTCCTATTATTACATCAGCCCTCAGGGCGAAGCGTCCTTGCTTTTTGCATTTGCCGGAAGAAGGTGGCTCTAAAAGCATGCCTGATAATCTGCCATGAATGCAGTGACGTGCTACATTTAACTGTATCATCATGTTGTGCCTCCTTACCTTCTCACACTGACACCTTTCTGCACACACACACACACCCAAGTTGGCAGATCAAGGTGGGTGGATCACATCGCAAAGGCAAAGTGGTCTCTGACTTCAAAAATAGACATCAGAATTTACAGTGATGTGGACGGGAAAGGTTTCTCGGGTGGCGAACATGAAGGAGGACGAGGGTAGAGAGAAGTTAGAGGAATGCAGAGTCTTGCTTTTGTTAAAAAAATTTCAGCACACATGCGGAGACATACAGTCTCTCTTCCTCTCTCTCTCTCACACACACACACACACACACACACGTCTTTTGTTGGGCGCTGCTGCCAAGTGGAGTGTCAGTTTCAAAGTGGGAGCCTTTAAGTGGCGCCCAGTGAGGCTCGGATAGTGTTCATGTCATGGGCAGTTGGCTGGTGGTGTGTATCTGAAGCGTGTGTGTGTTCCTTGTTTATGTGTGCGTATTGGTCGCTGCGGAGGCAGAGGGGTGTGACGGCCAACACTAGGCAGGGCTGTTGGAGACACGGAGACACTGACAGACTGACACTGGCACAGTGTGGTACTGCGCTATGTATGGCACTGCACACACACTGCAGGGACCCTAAACCGTTACACTCTTTACAAACTGATCCAGCGTCTTGTGTGTTTTCATTGTTAATTGTTTACTTTATTTGCTTCAGTAATTTTGTCAAGTAAAATCTGTTGAATCTGTCAAATTTTGATCGTCCCCATGTCATACCAATGAATCAATCAATCAATCTTTATTTATAGAGCACTCTTCATACAATGATGTAGCACAAAGTGCTTTACATGTTAAAAACACCCCCCACCCTACCCCTCTGCTACCCCTCTACCAGCACAGAATATTGTTACACAGTATCATTTATCACCATCTTTCCACAGGCAGTTTAAATATTTGGATGGCTCTATGTCTGTTTTGCCCTTTATCAGTAGGCACCCACTTTACACACGACTAGACATTTATACACTAGGACACACTCTAACTCAGGCAGTAGTTTATAAATTCAAACCCCTCAGCAGTTTTGGTCATTTGCCTTTGGGAGGATCAAAGGTGATGGTTATGCTCCTCATGAAAACACACACTTTGCACTGATAATGGAATTTTGAATGGCCTGCTCCTTATTAACTTCTTGGTTTATTAAAAACCGGGCCTGTTTCGCCATCCACAAGGCAGAGCCGCCAGTCCGTGTCTCTGTTGCAGATTAATTACTTTTCTATGGAGCACAGAGGAAGAGGGGATGGTAGAAAGAGGAGGAAAGTAGAAAGCCGTCTGCAGTTTAAAAATGGCAAGATATATATTTTTCTCCTCTGACGTTAATACATCTTCAATGTGGCTGGCAGGCTCTTATCTGCAGAGCGACTGAGTCACGTCAAGCCCTGGTGAATTTTGATGACGACTGCAGGTCACCCAATGAGAATACACAATGAAGAAGGCTGTGGCTGACATTATACTCTAAGACCCTGTCCTCTGTGACTTACACACTCAACTCTTTCCTACTGTGTGGTGTGTCCTCTTCACTCCCACACAAGACTGCCTCTTTAGTAGGTGAGAAAAAGGAGTAACCAGTGGTAAACTAACAGTAAATCATTGATATGAAACACTGATAACAGCACCACGGTGACTTACACAGGAAGGGTAAACTGTTACTGATATGCCGTGGTTTGGGTTTTTCTGGCTTCTTTAAATAGGGAGGAGGATTCAGAGTCTCCCTATGTCTCCATTGAGCCTCAGTTGATTGGCATAACATTTGTTCAGCTTTGAACCAAAATGAGACTTTCATTACAAGAAGATCCTCAGTTACGCCTCTGCACGGGAACATCTTCTTCTGATCTGAAAAGTATATTTATACACTGAGCGGGAACAATTCACAGCTAAACTCTCCAACGTGTTGCCCTACCTCTGACATTTCACAGAAAATAGAATACAAGGTCACCATTGTTTTATTTTTCACACTGAATATGAAACAGGTCCAAGCATGAATAGATGATTACTTTATTCAGATTTGTCCCAACACAGGTTTTATACCAGCATTAATATATCAGGCCGTCGGCTTCCTTCTCTCTTGCTCTTTTAATTTTTTTTTTTTCTTTCATTTTTTTTTTTCTCAGCAAGGCGAGAGTGCCAATGAATAATTGAACAGTCCTGCGGTCCAAATGTCACAGCAGGGAAAATTGTTTGCGCTGGTTGGTAATTAGAATTTCATTGTTTGTTATGTAGGTTTGAAATTCCTGTCATTCCACATTCCACTTTATCTTGGTGATGGCAGATATCGTTTCTGTCTGGTGGAGGCAACCAAGGCAGAGATGGAGAGATGGCATGGAACACAATGCATTCGCTCTTTCAGCATCGTCTCCACAGCTGGCCCTCCGTGCAGGACGCACAACACACACACTCGCATGCACAGTCACTGACACAGACAAAGCTGACATACACTCAAGTGGACGCAAAACAATGGAGATGGTGCAGGTTGTCATTTTCTCCCACGCATGCACATTATGATCATTTAGGTGCGAGTGTAAAATGTTTTATTCCTTTGACCCTTCAGCTTCCTGTTGTTTATATGACTCTTCTACATTGTGTAACTTCATTTATATTTTGCTGCTGCCATGTTGAGCTCTGTCTTTGCTTATGACTGAGGCTGACATTTTGTCTGATTGCTTATAATATGTATGTGTGGGGATGTGTGGAAGTGTTGTCTATGCATATGCATGTCTGTGTGATTGTGTGCGAATCAGTGTGTGACCGGTTTGAGTGTATGTGTGAGTGCTTGTGATAGTTTTGTATTTGCATATGAGCTGTTTTAACACAGGCAGTGGGGGAGGCATTATGCTGTTCGCTGAGTGCTCTAACCGTCACACAGTATTTTATGGTTGTTGCTCTTTCTCTGTCTCAGTCAGCCTTGTCTGTCAAATTGAATATAGTGCTAGGAATGGGAAATGTTAGGATGTCGTTATTTATCCCCCTGATACATTATTGATGTTTTTTTTTTTTTATTGATTTCACTGATAGGTGTGCAAGAAACAGAAAGAAAATTCATCAAGAGTAGAATAAACATTGCTTCATTTTCATGGCAGCACTGCATCCAGCACAATACACAAAATGAAAGGTTTTGTATCTTCCCCCGACCTTGAAATATGCCACCTTACTTATCTAGCTGGTAATTTTGCACCCAGCTCAGACACCCAGGTGGGATCACTGGTGCAAATTGGTGGGCGTCTCATTCAAATGACTCACCACAAAGGAAGCTGTTTGTGTATCGGTGGAAAAATAGAAATCCAACAACCGGCATGTTTTTAGCAAAAAAGACATCTGCTGTCGATCTAGTGACTTTGTCATGAAGGACAAACTAAATGTTCTTTTCATCACAAGTATGAATTAATGATTAATAATACAACACTTCAGCCAAAAATGCATTTAAATTAGCATAAAAAAAAAAACAAATATAGCATCAGTATATTGTCATAGCAAACACTGAGGCTGAAAATGCAGTACCGTGACACAGCAGCTGACCTTGCTTTTCTGTGAATTTATGCCGTTGGCTCAACAGGTGCTTAAGCAGATTAGTAGCACTGCCTCCTAGTTGTTAGGAAAACACTTGATTGCACTTGAGTGTTGTCATCATCAACACATTTTCTTGTTCTAGTCGTATTTGATGTGTCTGTTCGCTGCTGTTTGTTCAGTGAGAGTTAATGAGACCAAACCCCCACCTGTTGTGTAAAGTCAGGTGTCAAGGCAAAATGAGAGAAAAGAGGAAGAAAGACCATCACATTTATGTTTGTAACTGGAATTAACATTTCTCAAGTGCCAAACAAAAAACCTGCTGCAACAGCAACAGCGCTGAGGGTTGGATCTGCTCAAAGTTTCATCTTGCGTGAAATGGTGCAGATAATCAGCACACTCATTATTTATCTTTCAGAGCAAAAAGCAGGTTTAAATACTTTGTTTTGTCATTTTCTTTTCTCTCTTTGTCTTTTGTCAAATTAAAAGTTAAATTCAAAATGAATGATTTCATTTGCTATAATTTTGATATTCAACTGGTGGACCCTGATGACTATCTTACTGTAGTCTGTCTTAATTCATGCTGACCTTCTCCGTCTCTTGCTCTCTTGTTCTTTTTTTTCTCCTTTTCCTGCTGCCATGTTTTTCTCCCTCCTGTCAACCATAAGCTCCCAATGTCTCTGCTCACACTCAGGCTGATTCCTTTGTGTTGACTCTCTCCTTTGAAATCATTTTTTCGTGCTTTTCATTTTTGTTGTCGTATGTGCTTAGTGGCAAAATAGGTGCTGTGATGCCATTACAGTTCTCTTTTTTTTTTGCAGAAGTAGGCATCAAATGACAGTTTAAGGTTTCATAAGGAGAATAAGCTTAGGTGTGTTTTTCAAACCACTATGCTGTTTTAGACTGACAGTCTGCACAAAGAGAATTACCAGCACTCATGCAGAAGCTCACACAAAAAACGCTAACAACACAAATAAAACATGCGAAAAGAACTAAAAAAAATATGTCAGCCCTAGTTGCTAATCACAGTTATTTTCTAAGCCTTTGCCCTCTGCCTGTCACATCTCTTCATCTCCCTGTCTGACATTTTGTCTTTTGTTGTTTCTCCCCCTTTCCCCCTTTCTCTCTCTCTCTGTATTTTGTCTCTCTTGATCTCTGTAGCCCTCCATCGCTCCCACCATCATTCCCTTTTGTTCTCTCTATCAGTGGGAGATGGAGTTAAGTGCAGCTGTAGGCCAAATAGCCCAGAGATTGGCTCTCACTTACCCCTGCCTCCCCAGTGCATTTGAAATCACTGATTGCAGACATGCTAGTCTAAATCAAAGCCCAGCTATAAAAGAAATGCTTTCAAGGGAAAGGGAAGATGCAGGGTTTAAGCAGTATATGTATTTTAGCCGTGTGTGTCTGCTAAGCCCACTCACATGTACCGCGTAGTTGCAGATGCCAGAATTGTTCGTAATTCACTGTACCTGCCTGAACAAACAACCTCATTTAGATCTAGTTTAATCCTTTTAATCCATCTGTACTCTCATTCCTGACCTTTGTTATTTCTCCTGTCCCCCTAGATGCTCTGAACACGAGGAACCGCCAGGTGATGCGCACCACATTTAAAGTCCTGCAGCATCTGGTGATGTCGGCAGACAAGGTGGGAGAGGCGCTGGTGCCGTACTACAGACAGATCCTCCCCATTTTCAACATCTTCAAGAGAATGAACAGTGAGTCTCCAGCCATGCATCCGGTGGAGTATTAATTTGCAGACAGCTGGCTTGTCAGCGTGATGTGTCACTGTGCTTTTGTGGAGAAGTCATTGTGTAAGCTTGTCCCTTCGTGTTATTAAGCATTTTTTGGTGCTAGTGCTGCCGCTATATCAGCAAACTGGAGAAAAAACAGCCATATCACATGTTCCCTGTCTTATGCCAGGATCAGACTACATGAATTCAGGCTGATTTTTACACGATTTTATCGTGGCAGACAAATTTCCAGCGTTGGGCCCAATTATGAACGTTGGGAATGACGAACGGATGTGGAGTGTAATATAACTGAAGAACAGATATTGCATCTAGGATGCTCCACGACGACCCAACGGAATGTCTAGCATGTTAGATTAGATTTTTTTACATTTCTCTGCCTAGTTTGACATCTCCTACAACATGAACCTTGACACTGACCAATAGGATGACAGAGCACTCTGATGCATTGTTTACACACAGTGAAGGTACGTTAGCTCGCTTCATGTACGCAATGTGAGTTAATGATTTTGATGTGTACACATCTGCACCTCATGTTCTCTCTAAATCAAGGACAGTCCATACTGTCCTCTTCACAATACCCAGGAACAGGTCTACAGTTGTTAATTCTTCCGTTTCTTGTTCTCTCAGTTTTTTCTTGGCTGAGAGTCATAACTTTGGCTCCAAAAGCAGCTTGTTTCCTACCTATTCTTCTCTGGGTGGGTCCTGTCTTTGAATCTTTACATGTTTTCCTCCCTTCCTCTTAAACGTCCACTTGACAGAGAAGCTCCATTTTGCCCTTCCTCCTCTGAGTCAGGCGGCTTTGTGCAGGACTGTGGAGGAGGAGACTTTGTCCTTGCTCTCTGTAAAAGCCTCCACCTGGGTGGACCTCAGGAGATTGGCATCAGATAGACCGGGCTCTTTGTGTGGCCTCGTCAAAGCACTTAGCATGGTGTGACATGATGTGGGCCCATTGAAGGTAGAGTGGCACAACCCAACCCAAATACCACTCACCATAATCAGTAGGATGTGGAAAGCGACATTGTGAATCAGTCATTGAAACACAGGCTTTAACAGGAGAAAACACAAGGTTTTAGTCTTGTAATCAATATCCAATTTGAATCTCTTGTCTCTTTAATTCGCTTACATTATCTGTTACTATTTGCTAAGGTCTAAAAAAAGGAAGGAGAAGCAAAAGAGATAGCAGGGGAAGACAAAGGATGGAAAAGGAAAGCCTGCCTTATTAGCACATGGCCTTATGCAAATCTCCTCTGTAAATTAGCTGTCAAATCAATCCCCTAAACTGTTTTGAAGCGTGGGTTTCTCCACCACAGCGCAGGCTCAGCAGTTAGCCAGTGAACTCCACCAGGTATAGTTTTATCTCTGCCTGGTACATACTGTGCCGGCCTGTCTACCTGCCTGCCCGCTAGTCTGTCCTCTGCTGGCGGCCATCGATTAAACCTGAGCCAACCTCTCACCTGGCAGACATCCCTGCTATTGACCTCTCCCAGAGAGACCGGTCCAGATCAGAGGGGTCCATACAGCTGCCAAAGCACAGGACCCAATCTGCTAAACAAGGATAGTTTTTCCTGTTCAGCAATTTACAGGCATCCACTAGAATTTCTCTTCTTATAAGGTTTATTTAGAGTTAAAGCTGAATGGTATAGATAGTTTAACCAAAGTTAAGTGTAGAAATATGTGTATTTAATTAAAAACATATAAAAGTTAACACAGAAACATTCAGAAACAGGAACAGTCTTTCCTTTTGTTATTATTTCTTCATAAGGAGCTGTAGCGTCAGATGAACTGTCAATTCATGTCCTGCACCACCCACTCCCTGCTAACAGAGAGATACGACTTCAAATGCAGAGAATACACGCTTCTCTTTCAGGGACCAGACTCTGTCTGAACCAGAACTCTGTGTTCTTTCTCTCTAATACGCAAATATTTTTGGGTTGTTGTTCTCTCACGCTCTCTGTGGTTTTGTCTCTGTCTCTCTTCTGTTTCATGTTGCTTGTTGTTTGTATCACTATCAAAGCTTCCATTGAAGTCCATCTATTATCTAATATTACTTATACACACCTCCAGCTCCATCCCACGCTCAGGCAGTTGTCTCAACAGGAGCCAGTGCGCTGCCTTCCGCAGAAAGACTCAAATCACTTGCTTTAACACAGCAGAAGAAACAGAGGGCTGTCTAGAAACATTTCCCTTTGGCTCTCCCACACTGTAACTCACGGAGCTTGCATGGCATCCCTCTTATCTCCTGAGCCACAACAGGACCACTGTCCAGTATGTGCCAAGTGTGTGTGTGTGTGTGTATATGTGTGAGTGTACCATTGTCTACATCTGTCGTGAATAGATCTGTTGTATCCCATTTGCAGCTGTTGGACTCAGTCTGGATGAAGGCCTCAGCTTTCTGTCTCTGTCTGTCTTTTCACTGTTGTTTAGGTCTGCCAGCCCCAGGCACATAATGCTCCACCAGACGTCTACTACAGGCTCACATATACACACAGACACACACACGTACAATCGCACACTGTCCCAGCTGAGGCTACACAACCTGACTCTGTCCCTGTCTCACCAGTTGTTCGAGCTGTGAATCAATAGGCTGACAGCCACTGCTGTAGGGTCAGGGCTACAGTTAGATATCACCAGCATCTCATCATGGGACAGATCCCCTAGGCTGTGTTCACACACTCCTGCTGTGTCGCTCCCGCTCTGAGACAGGGTTGTGACCTGTTAAATTGGTCTGTATACAGGCGTTATCTGAGCCATTTTTCCTGGGTCAGAGCTGGGACTTAACAGCCATCTCCAAAATGGACCCTTGGGTGTCCTTTCAGTCAGACAGAGCACTGGACCTCTGACCAGGAGAACACACTCGTACTCTGTCTCTCTGGGATCCAGGCCTCTGAAGAAGGAATGGCTTCATTGTTCCATGTGAGAAAATATGCCTGTTTAACTTCAGGCAGCTGACTGCCACTCTTAGCACCGTCAGAGTAATGCGTCACTTTGAAGTGCACAGTAATGAGCAATCACATAGTATCATCATCCTTGATGTACCCCTTTGTCTCCTGAATCAACTGTCCCTGCTTTTGTTTGTTTTGTGTCTTTTGCCAGTCAGCTGTGTGTGTGTGTTCATGTGTGTGTGTGTTAGACAATGTTGAGGATAGTGTAGGAATTTCCACCAATATGATTTGCACGGCTCTCTTGTTTGCTTGCTGTGATGAATCTTATCCCTAATGAAATGCAACAACGTTCCTTATGAGGGAGAGATGTGCTCCCTCATCCAGTAAATTCCTCTTCTGAGCTCTAAGGATGGAAGAAACTCATCTACTGTACCTCATCTGAGGAGGAGGGAAAGAGAGAAAGGGACTTTGGGGGATTTTGTAAGGCAGCAGAGTAAGTTACACAGAGAGAATAGTCTGGGGTCTTAAACAGGGATCCAGTGGGTGCAAAGGCTGACCTCACTCAGTGGGTGACGTGACTGACCCACATTAAAAACAGATTCTCCCTTCACTATGAGCTGCAGTCCCTCAGTTATTACAGTGTTACCTCACATGAAACGTATCCTACACAGCAAGGTCTTCATGATTTCATTTTAAATCATAAAACAAAGACACATGCGATCAGTTCTGTCTGCTGATCAGAATCAGTATTGGGAGACATGAGGATGTATCAATATTATTCTAGCCTACAGTGTGGTTTCTCGAGACCAATCCTGGATGTTTTAGAAAATCTATTGGCTGATTTTTTTTTTTTTTTTCCACTTTTAGCTATGTATTTCAAATAAGCGTTTTGTGCTTTATTATCAAATATTATATGGTATATTTTAGACTATAAATATCACACTTAAAATTAAACTTAATTAAGTTAATGCACAGAACAAAATAATAGTACGCTTATACAAACAAACAAAAAAAAACAGCAACTGTAAATGCATGATGATGATCATGATGATGATGATGATGATGATGATTATTACTCATTCATTGATAAGGGATTTGCATTCACAGCATTTTCTCATTCAGTTTCGCCGTTGTATAGACTACACAGGTGAAGCATAAACAGCCAAGGACTACATAAGCTTGTGTTTTTCATCTTCAGCCTCAACGTGGCTGGATGTGTCTGAACGTAGTTGATGTTTGCCTGGAGGGCTCTCCTGGTGTATATCTGAACCTGCACTGTAGCATTGTTGTTGTTGTCCTGATCATTTTCTCCGCTTATCTGTAAGGTATAGGTCCTTAAACTCCTATTCATCACTGACAAACCCTCTCTCTCTCACACACACACACAACACACACACACACACACACACACACACACACATATATTGGTCACAAGCTGTGGTGATCTGGTTCATTTGGCCTCTTTTATCTTCCTGCTAGGAATGTGGCCAGCTATGATAAGGTCTCACCCACATGCATTGCTGAGCCCACGCACACACACACACACGCACACACACAGAAGGGGGTTGTGATAGTAGCTCTCTGTCTTCTGTGCCTGGGCGACTGGTGAGGTTTTTGTGTTGGTGACAGATGCAGTGCTGCGGCCGGCCACTCTGTCCTCCCCCGTGGGCTCGGTTTATCTGTGTATCACATGACACACACATGCATGTACGCCTCTCTCACACTCACTACTCATGCTCCACGTCTTTATGAGTAGCTTGGATCAGTTACAGCACGTGCTGATCGCTGGAATGAAAATAAACAGGAAGAGCTGGCTGACCTTGTAACCTCTCATGAACAGAAGGACAGGGACAGTCAGAAATAAGAAGAACAAGGACATGTCATCAGCTGTGTGTGGAGCTCATACATGTAACTGAAAGTGAAATGGCTATCATGAACACACACTCTCTCTCTCACTCACGCACACACAGGCAAATCAAATCCAAAGCATTTTTTCCAACTCATTTTAATCTGACAGAAGGCCAAGCGTATGCCAGCGTACTCAGCCACCTGTGCTCTTGTCCACAATACAACATAATGCTCCCGTTTACTGCCAGTATGCAGCACTGTTGCGTATATGGTGTTGAAGTTAATTCCTGGGGATTCCCATTCACAAACATTTACTTTATTTAATGACCTTTTCCAGCTGCTGTTGTGAAAAATTAATTCACTGCCATGCCTTCACTGTGTACACAGTGACACAACGGAGAGGGAGATGCCCACCACCCCCATATCCACACACCAACCCACCCACTCACCCCACACACAGACACAGACACATAAACCTGTACCCCCCATGTAATCCATCATCCTCCACAGACACACAGAGCTCCTTGTCCCTGCGGACGACAGAACACAAACCCCATCCTCAGCCCCCCCGTCTCCTCTTCCATGTACCCCTCTCCAACAGGAGATATCTATCTATCAAGCAATCACAGACCCTGCCACCATTAAAACACAGCAAGAGAGAGAGAAAAGACAGATGGTAGAAAAGATAGCATGAGTGAGTGAGAGATGAAATCCAGGTAATACAGAGCTCGTCTGTTCTTACCTGCTCTACCGTTAGCATGCTTCACAGCACATAATGACTTTTTCCTTCTCTCCTGAAGCTTAAGAAAAGACAGTTGAGGAAAATAGTGGAAATATATTTTATATTAATGCAATTGCCCTTCTCCTCCTCCCCTCCCACCTCCCCTATCTCTCCTTCACTCCTGTACTCCTTCTGCCTGTGGATATGCCCACCTGGCTCTGTTAATTTCTATTGTCAGCAGGTCTGAGGCGGAGCAGCCAATCAGGTGTGAGCGTCAGCCCTTGGGCCTGCAGTCGCTCTGCGGCTCCAATTTAAAGGTCAGCTGATAAGCAGCGAGATTCATGCATAATCTGGGCTGCTCTGCAGGCAGACAGGCAGACTGCTCAACGAAAACACACACACACTCTCTCAACAGATATACCAATCATCCTCTTGGTCTATGCACGACCCCCTCAAACGTTTTACTCTGCACACTGTGATGGACACATTTCACTCGTCTTTTCCCAGCTGGAATATATTTGCCTTTCTATTGTTCCATCAGGTTGGATAACATACTTCTACTAATTGCTTGAGAGAAATGCCTCAGTTGGAACTTGGCTTTGTGTTTGTTGATTTGTTCATTAATTTGTACATAGTGCCTTCTGCAATGTGAAGCACTTAGGGGAATTATGGGAGCCACTCTTTAAATGGCACAGAGCCCGCCCCTAAAGCTGGCAATATGCTGAATGCAAAATGAAATAGAATTTGGCGTCTTGGTATGGGCACTTTACAACTTTAACAAAGCACCACTTTGATTGCTTCGGTGTGCGGAAGCTGGCCAGCAGAACTTTGCTAGACCTTGCTCATCTCCCTGCAAGTCACTCTTATTTCTCAGAAGTATGATATGATTGCTTTATTTCTGTTTTTTTCAATTCCCAGTGCGTCATTGTCATTCTGTGTCCTTTGATGTGTCACAGCAAACTAGAAGACCTTAATTCACATTAAGTATTATGGAGTTAGCTTTCAGTGCTGTGCTTGACAACCTGTCTTGAAATTCATTTGGGTTGAATTTCTAAAATATGTACTGGGAACCTGTGTGGTGATGGCAGGGATTGCCATAAAAGTGAGGTGCACTGCCGTATCAGACAACTACCACATGTTTGGTGATTGCTGTCATGATAATTCATGTCTGAGAGATCAGAGAGCTCCAGGTGGTCGGTAACAATAAATCATAGCCTTTCCTCTGAAGTGAAAGGGTTAGTGGGTAATGCCTCAAGCCATATTAAAGTGTCTTCTATTGCTAAAAAATCCACTTTCCTGTAGGGACATTTCACATATTCACACACCCACCCTAGTCACAAATGCATAAAAAGAGATAGTTCACCTGTCTTTGTTGGGTTCCCTCAATCCCAAAGCCTAAATCTTGGAAATTCACAGATGGACTAGAGTAAGGAGATGAAGAAAGCATCTAAGTGAATATTGAGCTTCTAGATGGATAGGATGGAGTTTAGCATGGACGTGTGGCCGTCTGTCTGTCTGTAGATGACTGGAGGTATTCTTAGTGTGGAACCAGAGGTCCTCAATCTCAGCGGGGTTCCTCCTTTCATTCCCTCTAATCCAAGTAGCACTCAATTACCTAATTGGATGAGTTATGAGGGTCCTTTTCCTCTCTCCATTCCCTCCCATTTCAATGAGATTAACACACTGTAATTAATGAATTTGGGGCACTTTGAAACGATTTGCAGGATTGTCCAGGCTCCAGGGGCCTGACACATGTAACACAATTATCGAGTTGTCGAAATTAGACAATAGGGTGAGATGAATAGTACGAAAATTATCAGTGTTGTGCGAGAGACAGGTGATTGTTCCAATCTGAACGTGGATCAGGTGGATTGTGCTGTTTTCTTTGTTTTATTCCTTTCTGAGTGTGTGTGTGTGGTGGGGGCCTGGGTGGTTGAGGGGTATGGGCAGCCAGCCATTTGGTAGCTAAAGAGTGACTGCTTTTATGTAATTCTATGTGTTTGAGTATGTGTGTTTGCGTGTGCATTTGTGTGTGTCATGACTTCCTAGTATTGAGCAGAGAGCGCTCCTGCAGCCGCTCACCACATCATTGTGTTTGACATCTCCGTGGGCAGCCAGCGACAGAATGCTGGTGTGTGTGTAGACATTTGTCCAGCCTGCTTTGGATCAGCATTCGCACCGTGCGCCAGGTTGCCTGTCAGCTTTCATAAACAGCCACACCTTCACAAACAGGCCTGCCGCTTGGAAGTGGAAAAAAAAACAAGAAAAAAGACACAGTTTCGCAAAACAAATAACAAATAGCATTTCTACAGTCTCCCCAAATTATTGTCCCAGGCAAGGACACACATAATAAACAAGTAAAATAAAATAGATTTTTATAACCACTGTCAGGATACAGTCCCATTTCCCCTCTGCTTGTCAGATGTGGGCAGAAATGAAAGTGCACTAAGGATAGCAGAAAAGCCAAGACATTAGCATTTTTTTAGAAACATACGATATAATGTGAGTTTTGGGAAGGACAGTTTGATCTCTGACATTATTTAGCTGCCTTTACGTATTTATCTTCACATTCTATGAGAATGTCTTAAGCTAAAGTGGAGAAGTAGCTCTCCAGATGTGATTTTGCACTGGCCACTGTTTGGGAAACACTCAGGCCTCAGCCAGGTGTTGTCAGTCATAATGCTCCCACACCTGTCATTTTTGGGGTCTGTCTCCTGCCTGTCTGTGTCTCTAGATACCCACCCCCCCATTACTGCCTCTTTCTCAGCACGTTTTCCCCGACAGAGGAAACCTTATCTCCTCTATTCTCACACAGGCATGTCAGCATGCGCCAGTCACAGTCCTCACTATCTCTAATGGATGTAATTGAAGCCTATTCTAACATTCTAATGCACACTTTTTCTCAAGACCCCCTACACCCCCCTCCATTTCACACAAATCCCCTCAAGGTTGTCCCAGCCAAGTCTTGTACCACATCCAGACAACAGTTTTTAGCTGACTCCTATCTCTAATGTTTCCATCTGGCTCAATGGCTCATATTCCCTTAGCCATCACAAAATATGAGTATACAGGACTGTATAACCAGAATGTGGCACATAATGTGATATCCATTATTTGATGAAGAAGACTTGCACAGAATGATTACTGTCATTAAAATAAAATAAATTAGCGTTTGGTATTTCAGTTATAATCTCCCTATCATTCATTAATTCTAAAGAAAAATGATTACACTTTCAAATTAAAAGGATATTTTTCCATTAATGACTCACAACAGTGTCGATGGACATGCAAAAAAAAACAAAACAACAACTTTATTTGTTGTGTTCACAAGCAGTAATTTATTCATCCCTTTTATATTTATTCATCCCTATCGTGTTCCACACGTATTAACAAATGTAGGACCTCTGCTACATGTAAAGGCTAATCACCATACATTTAATACCCAGATCAGCAACATGGATCAGTGGTTAGCGTTTTCTTAACAGAGCTGCAGAGCAAAATCATTAAGGCAGAAACGCCCATGTTGACCCTACAGAATTGCTAAAATGCACGTGTGGGCATATTCAGCCACAGGAGTATTAAAGTGAACTCCTTTTGTCGCTGCTATTCTTATCTTGTGCTTTTGAAACTTAATTAACTGGTGAAATAATACCACTTGGCTTGTTTCACTTGGCTCTTTATTCATTCTGCTGTTCTGAAATAGGACAGTACCTGAGGACCATGACGTCCATACCGTCTTGTCTAAGAATTATACGGCCCTTCAGTGTCTTTGTGTATGCATATGTGTGTTTTAGTTGGTGTATGTAGGTAGCAAATGAAAGCCAATCCTCTGAGCCAGATGTCACTGCATTATGTCTGACCACCCATTTGTAACAGAAGGACTGGGTCCTTAGTTTACTAGACAGTCAGTCAAAGATGTGCAGAGGCCTTCAGATGAACAACCAGAAAAACCCAGAGAAACATCCACATTTTCCTTCCCCCTATTGTCTACAGCAGAGCAACCCATCATCCCCCCTCTCCTCTAGAAAACAATTAGATCAATATTGGTATTATGGTGACTTAAAACTTTGGTTCCTTATCACAAATAATAGTGATAACACAGAGATTTTTATTTTGAAGTTTGAAGATCAGATTCTTTGAGATTTTCTTTCAGATCTGATACCCTTTTCTTTGGGAGTCTTTGTCATAATAGCTATTCAGTGCATAAAGCGGGCTGTCAGCACATCGGGCGTTTTCACACTGTGGCCATGATACGTAAATCTCTATTTCTCACTTACCCCCCTGCTACTCAAGTTATCTCTTGTGGCCACTTAATAGCAGCTTTGAGTGCTTTACTCCATAAAAGCCACGTTTGACCAAACTGCATTTTCTGAGAAACTGTGGTTGTGCCCTGAAGACAAAACTTTCAAGCCTCAGATATATGGACATATTTTCAAAACAAAAGAACTCAACAAGTGCCAAGACACCTCTAAGCTGCACACTGTGATGTTGAAACACTGGAAGACAAACATGACAAATCTCTAAAATGTATGACAGGACACAACCTGATTCTGCTAAATTCTTCTCCAAGACCACTAAAATCAAAACAAATGCAGATTATGAATGTGTTTGCATGCAAGCTGCCAGCTAACAGTGTGCTCAGAAATTAATGGAGCCACTTGCAATTTTTATCTGCAGAAAATGTGCTTCAAGCACTTAGGCTTTTGACTGCTGCAACATTGCGAATGGTTGAAATTCATTTAATAAAGAAAAGATTAATATTTAAATAGGCTTCTGGCAATGCACAGTATTAAAATTTAGAATGCACATTGCACATTGTTTGCATAATTAATTCATTGCAGCTTCATCTGTAAATAATATTGTTACCACACCGTTTGTCCAGGCGTGTGTGTATGTGTGCGCGCGTGTGTGTGTGTATGTGCATAGCAGGGCACACAGTCACTGCTGCGCAAACAATGAGAAAATTCCCACAGTACTGTCTTATTTACTCTTAGGATCTGTTCTGTCACACAGGCATGTATGCTGTGGTACACACACACACACACACACACACATTGTCCATGCCCTTCAAAGTCAATTTGGGGGATATAAACATATGTCTGCTTCCCACCACCATGTGGAATGTAGAGTATGCCTGCTATGATCTACTTGATAAGTTATTTTGTGGCACATCTCTGAGGTGCTCGTGTTGCCGATCGTCCCGAAACTTAAAGAGGAACTATGCAGGATTTTTACCATAGCTATGCTACATTTTTAACTTAATTAAACAGCTGCAGAGTAATTGTGATGGTTACATGACGTGTAACTTGTTACAAGGGAGAGGCTCTCGGCCTTCCAACTGTCATCTTTCGACTGAGACGCGCCCTGTAACCCCTAATCTTTTGTTTATGACAGTTTTAAATTAAATTTACACATCCTATCATATATGTTATATAACGTTATCCACTGCTCCATGGATTGCTTTTAAAGCAACCAGACTGGCATAGTTCCTCTTTAAATGCATGACATGCTACGGTACACGAGGAATGCTACTCTGGAACTGAACCGTGATGGATGCCAGATTATATTGTGACAGTGCTTTTGAAAACATGCAATGTGGACTAGAGTTCACTCCTCTTACACAATCAGCGCTGACTGTTAAACATGAAACAGCCGTTTTCACTGTGTGTGTGTTTGTAATAGAAACCGCGTCCATATCACACATCACAGATGAGAAAATGCTCAAGATAACGTAAACACAACTTGGTAGGGTCAGGTATGCTGAATGCCTTCTGCGGTGGTTTCTGTGCATCCGCTGTTTCCAATTCCCCTGTTCTATTTTTCTATTGTTGATAATGGCACAAGGAGGATCATAAAAGCAATATTGTGCAACAGTAAGGGGGGAGGGAGTGTCACATAATTATCTCTACCATCCAAGATCTACCGTTCACATCCAGTCCTCTCACTTCTTTTCTGTCTCTGCCTTCAGCTCTTTCTTTCCTCCCTTACCTTACCGTTGCTGTGCACAGCTTTCACTTTTTGTTCACTGTAGCCCATGTGCTAAAAGCCTTGGCCTCTTTGTTCTCTACTGCGGGCCACCCATAATGCTGCTCTGGTGTTGAGCTCAGTGAGATGAATAATTCACCCGGCAGACTGTGGCAACTCATGTAACATCCTGACCTCCCCCAGCCCCCTGCACGCCTGGGACACTTAACATACTCCTGAAGGAGATGCACCCATGAGTCTCCTCCTCCTCCTCTCCTCTCACCTCACCTCCTCTCCTCTCCTCTTCTCTCCATCACCTCCCCCCATCACATATTTAGACTTTGTGGATGGAGAGGTGAACATCGCCAGCTCCCCCATGGCTTTCACTCAGTGTCTCACCTCATCTCCTTCCCGCATATGTTACTTGTTCTGCTGTTCTTCTTAGCTTTCTCTTTACGCACAGAGGCAACAGGGAGACAGAACAAGAGGATGAGCCCTTGAAACATTTAGGTTCCTGCCACCACCCCCACCACCCCTTTCCCCACCCCTGAGCAGCCTTGTCAAACATACTGAAATCTCTGCTCCATGCTGGAGAGAGAGCTCTAATGACAGCCTGCCAGTGTCTAGTGTAAATTCAGACTCATCTTTTCCTTTTATTGGTTGTAATAGCACCAATACTACGACCATCAGACATCCTCAGGATGCCGACCGACACAGCCACACATTTTCCCTGCCGTTTCTCTCTGAAGGAAACACAAAGGCTGAAATATTAGACACTCTCTTTTCGAGTGTTTTCTGTGTGTCAGAGTTCTGTTTGCGGTCGATATGCCTGTCACTCAAGATGATGAGTAGTCTGACGGCTGAGTGTGGATATATGTGGATGTGCTCTGGTGGGATTGCCATGCATGTTCACATCACCAAAGCCCAGAAGACCATTGATTTATGTGATCAGCCTCTTCTCATAAAAGACAGGAGTCCCATAGTTATACACAATGTAGAGCGGTTTTGTTTTATCTTTGCTCGTCTCACTTCTTTAAAGTCGGTGTGGTTTTGTTTAAAAGGTTATTTCAGCTTCATGGTGACAACACAAGTGCAGGATGTTACTGCCAGGTGCAGAAAACAGAGACATGAATCAGTCTCTACAAACACAACATGTTATTTCAATCCCAAAAGTTGCTAATTAGTTGTGAGGTTTCAAGGTGAGAGTGGGCAGATTCTTTTACCTTTAGACAGAGCAATCATAGTCGTTCCATTTCTTTTTCCAGTTTTGTGCTCAGCTAAGATAATCAAACCCTGGCCGTAGCCTCATATTTACTGTTGAGACACGAGGATGGTATCGTTCTTCATATCTAATTCATATGCAATAAAGGTGTTCCCCAAAATGTGAAACTATCCCTTTAATAAACAATGCATGGGGGTGTTGTTTTTCCTAATGTTAGTTTTTGCTTATTTAGTCATTTTTATATGACATTTTGTCAAATATTTTCTGTTTTGGAGGCTTTAGCACATTCAATACGTGTGTGTCTGCAGTGCTATGTACAGGTACGCGAGCTGAGAATTCCAGCTTTGTGTTCAGAGCATGTGTGTTGGACCCTGCAGGGTCACAGTGTCTCCCGTGTGTTTGTCATCGCAGCTTTTGTTCCCCACAGCCCTACTATTCTGGGCAGAGAAAGGTCATCTCCCCCTCAGATAACTAGCACCTTAAGGATCATAACCACACACAGTCTCTGGTTTCTGCATCGTGAGGCTCAAGCTTCTCTGTTGTTCATTTTTAGCATTCTGTTTGCCTACATACCAGTGTTTAGAGTAGCAGTGGAGGGTTTGTGTCAGATCTCTCCATCTATTTATGATCAACTACAGTGCATGTTAGCCTGCAGTTTAGGAATGGTCCTTATAGAAATACAGTATTTATATTATCACATATGGAGAGTCGTATTGTTTCACTTATTTCATATTGGAGTGAAAATGTGTTTTCCTTTGCGGTGTGGTGTTTAAGTGCATGTGTGTTGGTTGGTTCTGTTTACTCAAGCCACACTGAAACAGATGCTGTAGTGTAACTGAAGTTGGATTTAAAACTCCAGTGCTTGTTGAGTACTAAGGTATGTGACAGTTCAAGCAGGGTCACATGCACCCTTCTCTATTTACATCTGCTGGGTGGTTCATGGAAAACTGACCCGTGCAACGCAACATCCCCGTCCCCCACCCCGCGCTTATGACGAAATGACCCTGTGTTCCTGCACGAGGCCTCTCCCTCACTGGAAAATACAGGAAAGATGTCGTCACCTGAGCCCGTATGTGCGGAGAGATGGAGCTAACAGCTGCTCTGGAGCAATTGAGAAACAGCTACAAGGATTCACACCTTTGGCTTGAGGAGCAAATTAGAAAAGAAACCATATGCTGCTGAAGGTTATGGGAGACCGAGCAAGTTGGCGTTCAACTCTCTTGACTCCAAGAAAGATGCTTCTGACTGCAGAGTGGTAGTTTAGCTGCTGATAAACGCAAGGTGCAGCACATTGATTTGAGCATTAAAGAGTGCGTGTGTCACCTTTACTTGAGAGTCTCCTGATATTTTCTAACCAGCACCAATCAAAAAGCTGATATTTACGTATTGATTAAGACTTATAAAGCCCTCACCATCAAGATGGGTCTGAATGGTTGTAGGGGAATAAATATGTAATGTTGCAACATCTATGGACAATTTGGATTGAGCTGTCTGCTAGCAAGGGATACCGTGATCTCTCCATGTTTGTGAGTTTGTGTTTTTTCCCCGTGTGTGTAAATAGGGATTTAGTACCCATATGGCTGTGTGTGTTTATACTACCCACAGCAGCAGTCACCGCAGGGTGGGCTTTTATTAAAGAGTTGTAATGAGTGAGAGCCATCATGAGCCAGCTCGCCTATTGATTACCTATAAAGAGCGCTCAGTGGAGACGTGCTGTGATCCATAGATAATGCTGCACACAGGCAGGATCAACTTATCCCTGGATCCAAACGTCTGAATCGTTGCCCACATCTCAAATTTTGTCGAGTATTTCAAATAGATCAGGTGTTGCTCTGGTGATTGGCTGTTCTCCTGGTTGGAGAATCAACTGAGCCAATCAGAGTCTTTGTGTTTACTGAGCTGTGTAATATCAAAACAGTTTAAACTCAAATTTGACTGTTAGTCAGTTAACGTTGTCCACATTTCTTGTGACATGTTTTGTAAAGTTAAAAACTGTTAATAAAAAAAATATATATATATAAAATCTAGCCTGGGAATTATGGTTATATGGTTATATCTCATTAATTAGCATAAACATACTGTACAGGAGAGAATGTCATTCTCTGTGCCGGCACACTGGTTAATGGAGCCTCCGTGCGGACTGAAAGTGATGTCAAAGCAGCCAGACATGTCTTTAAGTTGTGTCTGTTCACGGCAAAATCAAATCCTCCCACAGTGAGCAGCTAACAAGTAGGCAATCACACAGAATAATAGAGTGGTAAGGAAATGGCGTTTCAATCTGAACATCAGACAGGGTTCAGCTGCCTCACAAATACCACCTCAGTGCTGCAGTGCCAAAGGTGCCTGCATACTTCTGCATAGCAACAATAACGCGTCACACAGAAACGTCTTGACACACACGAACACACACACACATAAACACACTAACGCAAGAAAAACAAAACAAAAAGAACACACGGAATCCATCTCTTTCGTTAATGAAAGGATAACCTGATGCTGAATGCCGCTGTACTAACGTATTGTGGGGGCCTACTTCAGACAAACAGCTGATTAGTTTTTCCACTGTGTGACATTGAACTGTTCTGTTCATGAGATTGCTTTAAGCTCTGCCTTTCAACATCATTTAGTGCTTCCGTATTTGTGGAAAATTAACCAAGCAAAGACTAAGAACAACATCAGTCCAGGATGATAAAAAAGAAATGCCCACTTGAATTTGTCCACGATAAGAGGACCGTGGAAAAATGAACAGCATTTTACACAATACAAACCTTTTAATTCCATATCATACAGTCTGAATAAAGAGACCATTTCAGCCACGAATTCTTACCTCAGAATGAAGTGTTTATAGAAGCAAAATAGTTCTTTTGTTCATAAAAGTCACTTAACTGTTCAATATGATTTGTGTGTGGGAGGAGTCATGTTTGTGTCATCTGTTTTCTGGGTTTTTCTGTCCCTGTTGTTCTGACCTATTTGATTTAAATTCAGAATAATAAGTAGGTATAACAGCCCTTGGTACGAATTTTAAATATGTGATGATGTACGAGAACAGTGGTGGAATGTAACCCAGTAACTTCAGTCAAGTATTGTATTGTAGTACAGTTTTGATGCCCACTGGTTATTATACACATAGTTTTAGTTCATAACATGTGATGCTTTGCTTTACAAAATATATTCATCAAAATATCCCAATGATTAAGTACTTAAATTTTGATACTTCATTATTTTCTGGTTGCACTGATATACTCATATATAAGTTGGAGCATGTCAGTGGGAAGTGATATTTTCAGTGCATAACCTGTGCCTGGAAGTAGTTTTACAGTTTATTAGTACACAACATTTTTCCACAACTGCCACAGTGCGGTTCTTTGCCTGTGATAGATGTGTGAATTATGATTATGTTAACACTACACCTCTCAGTGAGGGTGCACAGCGCTAATGTTTGTGAGGTCTGATTTCAAATTTACTACTCACTATACAGCAAACTACTGAATATTTATTGTGTAGAAAACAGGGAATGAGAAGCTAGTGAAATTGTATTTAGCCATCATGTAAACTGGTAAGGTTCAGTAGGCATTTTCTTGGAATAACGACACTGTCAGCGGAAATCATAACACAGTCTGTCTTGTTGTGGATATCATCTAAACCATGGCCCTTTGCTGATCTGCTACCAGACTCTATTAGCTATTGGCTGTTGCTCTCCAGACTAATGTAGCAAAACCTGAGCCAACAAAATGTATGTTGAATTGTAGGCTGGCGTGTGCGTGGCTTCACCTTTAGTGTCAAGGCTTGTTTGGTTAGACCTTACAAGGGTTTTGCCCTAATGAACCTGACCTTCCAGTGAGATTGAAGCTAATGGTCTATAAAACCAATGGAGGCGAGATATGTGCTCTAATCAGAATATGCCCACATGAGTGTATGTGGTGTTTTATTGGTTGTCAAATAATATATATAATTTAAACAATGGTAGGAAACATGACATAACAGGTAATTGTAGCTCCTTGATATATTGTGTGGTTAAAATGTATTTTGCCCACTACATGACCTCTTACAAAGTGAAATCTGTAACAGATTCTGGAACAGATTTTGCTAAGGTCATGTTGATTTACAATGGCATTGAATCTACTATGCTTGCCAGTAGATCATGCAGGGGATGAGAGAGCACTGCAGCAGCACTGGGAATGGACAGAAAACATACACTATGTGTAAGTACAAGCAGATACACAGATCCCCCTGAGGCTGGAGAGCGGATACTGAGATTGAGAAGTCACCCCATCACTAGTGATCCATGCAGGTTGACACACAAGCCAACATCCCCCTAGACAAAATGCAGGAATGCACAGCATCGTTATAACACACACACACACACGCATGCATAGACACACGCCTCAGACAGTTCATTTCAATGCAAATAAGTGTTCACCCCTCTTCTGGGAGGAGAGCTCCGAACACTGCATTTTCTCTTCTCTGTCATATGGAGGCTTGGGTATAACCAAGCAGCTATGAGCACATACAGTGCATAGCTTGTTTGAACTGATTTATTGAGTTTGATGTTAAGCACCAGGCCTTTTTTTTTACCCTTGCTTGTTGCATTTGTACTTTGTTAATTGAGGAAGATGCAGTCATGGTCATGCCGAAAGATGTGCATGTGCTCACTGTGCATTGTCCTCACTGGACTGTGTGGGTTAATTGTTTAGCGTCATGCAGTTGCTGTATTTTTATGCTGATATATGGTCCACTCTATACTGTATGTCTGCAGCATTACAGATGGTGGGGAGGCTCAGTTCTTAAGCCCTCCCAGCGGGCCTTTGTCCTCAAAAGAATGGAAGCTCCCCACTTCATCGGATAGATTACAGCCAATTAAATGTGCCCGTTATCACACCCATTAATTACCGCCACCACTTCGCCTAGAAAGAGGTCTGACCAAGAAACGGCTGTGGACGTAAAATTGACCCAAATACATCAAGATGAGTTTCCATTTTTTACCTCTTTAATCAGCTCTCATCAACAGAGGCCTATCGTTGAACCAAGTCATCTTTCACATCCGTTCCCAGCAAGATGTATGCTGATGGGTTAGCATGCACGGAGCACAATACGTTGTGTGTGTGTGTGTATCAACAGATGTATGTAATGTATACGTGCATGTGACCGCATATGAATGCATGTATATGTTCACGTGCACACGTTGCATGTGCCCTGCAGCACGTGCATGCAGTGCGTGCATGTGCTGGGTTACTTGAGGTCAGAGCTGATGGAGCAGGCTTCCTGAGAGACAGGCAGCGGCCCTGAAGGATTGACACCTGGTGACACCTCTCTCCGTCAGCCTGATTAGTCACTGCTTTGATGTAGCAGCCTATATTAAGGCTCTTATGTGGAAGATAGCCTGACACTTGCCAGCTGAATAGGACTGATTGAGACGAATACAGAATCTCAAGACATATGAACAACATAATACCAAAACACCTTTTCCCATTGGCGGGTCAAATTGCGGCACTTCTGCTGACTACTTTGCCTCTCACATGTGGAGCAGATGTGTTTGGCTATTTGGGTTAGGCTATGCTGGCCACTTGTAAAACGAGTGGAATCTCAGGGAATGTGAGCAAGATCACATTTCCACCCTGTCTACTTAGTTTTTTTCTCCCTTTCTATCTCTTATATTCTCTCTTGTACTTTCTCCGTCTTTACAAGCTCAGGAGAGTCGACAGCTGCCCCCTAACCCAGAAATCAGGCATTAGAGGAAGAGTCTGAAAATTAGTCAGCTATTGTCTCACTGGAACGGGATCAGTGTAACAAGACAGAGAGCAAAAACTAGGAAAACGAGAGAGAGGATGGAGATGTATTCCTGCCCTGGGAACATTTGAAGAACATATTTAGGTTTTTACATTTTTCAGTCACAGGTTTGTTTTCATGAACTTTCAAGCCCCTCAGAAAGTGGCACAGTAACAGTCATTTGTTCTGTCACACAAAATATATGGCACCATTATGTGAAAGGGTGTGAATTGGTACCTTCACTCCTCTCTCATGACAGACTGCAAACCAGGGTACATCTATTTTTTTGGAGAGGTTTGTATTCTAACAGAGAAATGTAATGCAAAACTTGAGTAATGCAACACAGGTAATATAATAACTTCTTCAACTCTGTTGAAATGATGGTCATGTCAAAGTTTAGTTGAATTGCAACTACTTTTTGTTTTATTTTGGAATTCTACCATTTGATGTTTTTTAATAGCATTTAGTACCACTTGATACCTTTGATTATTGATTACATCTGTGGCAAATAGTGATCAAGATATCTTGTCCTTCTTGGGCAAGTAAAATGGCATCACTCTGCAACCTGGTAGTCATGTCACTGTTGCTACTCAGCATATACAGTGTATTACATTCAATATTATATAATATTATGTTCAGTCCAGTTGGAGTGCTACTTGAACTAGTTGGAATTTTGGCTGTCCAGACTCATGGAGCTCAGTTATAGTGCCGAACTCACACTGAGCTACAGACAGCTACATCATCTAGTCTGACATGTGACGTGGAATGGGTATTCTTCAGTCCCAGAGGATAATTCATGAATTTTACTGACCAAATATCAAAAGTTAAACATATATCAGAATGTAGTGGCTAAGAAGGTGTCTTGTTTCACTCATGCTGTCATGTCCTTTAGTCCAGCGCTGCCCCTGGTATGAACTTGAACTCAGAGGAATGGTGCAGAAGTGTAAAAAAGGGAAAAGTTTCAACCTGCTGCCATACATGTCTAAGGACATTGATGAAGGAAGTAACTTCGTACAAGTGTG
>OMNW01013532.1:21041-35577 GCA_900303245.1 Selene dorsalis | reverse complement strand
CAGAGGAGGGGGTGGTAAGAGGGAGAGGGGCCAGTTTTGGATGACTGGAGGGAGAAGGGGAAAGGAAGGGAGAAAACTGCAGAGAGGTGCATGTCGGGAGGAGGGGCCGAGAAAAGGAAGACGGATAAAGAGAGGAGTTATTTTTCTGTCTGTGTCTCTGCTCAGTGAACTGGACTCTGCATCGGGTGTTGTTGTTATCTGGAGAATTTGAAGCTTTGGGATACTTTCCCCTCCACTATTTGGATGAGAACACCACATTTCCGCTAGGGGTTGCAATTTTTTTTTTTTTTTTTTTTTTTGGTCTTGTACGGAACAGATTTTCCATTTCTGTGTATCCCCTTGTTGCTGTTTCTGGTTGTTTCTGTCTCTGAAATGGCATCAGCTGATCTGTGCAGCAATGTTTCCTTTGAGTCAGAATCCTCAAACTGATGATTCACCTGAGCCACAAATGGACTTTTTGAAAAACACAACGCTTTTTGAGGATATACTGTGTTTGGTCCTGAAATGCTTCCTTACCTCTCTGGAGTTGACGTGATAATCACTGTTTGGACTCTTATAGCCCTTGAAAGTTGTAAACTCCCTCAGAGTTTTAAATGTATGCTTGTCGGCGATAAAAATAAGCACTCTTCTTTACTTCTGTCAAACATACTTTGTGTAAGTATGCGGCATTTGTTCAGACAGCATCATTTTGTTGAAGTCTCATTGCCACCCACCATCCCTCTGGAGTTTAGAAGTGAACCGTGTGGGCAGGAAGAGACACACTTCTGATTATATGAAGACAACCACACTGAAGTTCTACTATTCTGAGTCATTCAGTTTCAACACTGAGCCCATCAGTACACTGACGTGGGACGGCACAGGAATCGTTCCCTTTCGTATGTCATATATAACAGAAACAGTGAGATACAGCAACAGTGAGTCACTGACACAGTGGGAACGCTCTCTGTTTTCTCACACCTCTTTGTCTCGACCGCCATTTTTTGACAAAACATTAGAGATGGTGCTCTCACTTGGCTCAGCGCGGCTTTGTTTAAACTTCTGGCTGTGCTTTAGTGTTCTCTTCTTGTTTTTTTTACGTCTTTTGCTTTGTATTATATGTATGTTTTTCTATATTTGTGTGTTACTGTGCAAAATGATTTTATTGACTTAGCGATACATTGTCATTCAATGACTAGAAATTGATACAGTAACTTTTACTTTGCCAAAATTTAAATCTGTGAGATGAACACTGGGTGGTGCGGGTCAGGATTCCTTGCAAGATTTTAGATTGGTACTAACAATGTTGGATGGGCGCGTTACGCTTTTCATATCAATGCACATAGATTGTACGGATTAAAATCGATGCACCGATGCAATGAATGAATCGTTTCACCCCTATTTTTTCTACTGTATCTTTCTGAACACTTAAGGCTGCATCTATAATTTTCAGTTAATTTAATTGACAAGTATGTGACACTAAAGCCTTGGGCATGCTGTCCCATTTCCTTTTATCTTTCTTTTGCCTTTATCACACACTGTCTGTCAGACTTTGAGATGCTGTCAAGCTTGACCCGAGGTGGTTTGTGCGATCTATCCTGTCAGCATGCTGTGCAATTGATCACTGAACTTTGGAGAAGCCATCAACCTGCACCAATATGCCTAAAAGTTGGGGGAACTGTAAAACTTCCCCAGAGGCTCAGATTCAGTATAGATCTAGATAATTAACTGCCTGTGACCCTCTCGTACAGTGCAATGGTGATGTTGTCCATGGCAGACTAAGCTGCATCTTTACTTCATTTGCTAAAGAAGGCCAAAAAGGCACAGTGCATGTGTGTTTGCTGGCAGCACTTTCCATACGAATAACGTAGAAATACTCGGTTTCCTCGTGCAGCCTTTCTTTTGACTGTTGGTCTATTGACACAAGTCAATCCTTTGTTTGTCAGGATTCAGTGGCTCAATAGCAGTTCCATGTACATTCGAAATGTACCACAGAAATACAAAGAATCACTTTTATATACAATACCGAAATATTTTGAATGAAACTTCTCACCCTTTAAAGCAATGTTTAATGTTTGGATCATAGCTCATATGCACACACAAAAATGGTGGAGGGTCATTTTTAAAGATTACATGCAGAGAGCTAGTAATTCTTTGACTAGTAACTGACTTCACCCTGGAGGAAAAATCAGAGAATGAAGCAGAGACAGACATAATGAGACATAAAGGCCCAGACACAGAGAGGGTAAGAACAATGTGTTTCTCTCTGCTCTGTTGCTCTCTCCATTATCCTTCAGGACAGAAATACAAGAATTCAATTAAAAGACCATGTAGTGACCTTAACACACATGCACATACGTGAACACACACATTTTTGATGTATCAATTAATCACTGTCTGTCACTGGACCATTATGGTCTGTGTATTCTCACTGGACCATGGGAATAATATACCAGGTGTGGGTGGGTGTGTGGGTGTGGGGGTGTGTGTGTGTGTGTGTGTGTGAGCTTGTAAGAAGTCATTCTTCTCTGTAATGACAATAGTTATTCCCAACTCTGTAAATGTTGTTGGGTGCAACAGCCTCTCTAATAGGTCATTTTTCTGTGGTTATGCATGTGCACATGTGTTTGTGTGCCCAAGCCATTAGTATGCAGTACTGCCTGCTAGCCTTGTGTTATTAAACATTAAAACTAGATGACAGAATATGGCCAGAGCCCTGGGGCTAAAACTAACGTACTAGGACACACTCAGAGAAACATACAAGTGCACACTGGAGCCTCAAGACATCCACCCACAAAATGTCCATGTCCACTGTAAGCTAAAGCCGTTTTAAAGTCTGTTCTTAAAGCAGCAATGCTGAAAGAAGATTTTCATTTATTTTCACACAATAGCAAATAAAAGTCACTGACTCTGGTTGGCTCATTGGTATTGATGTCATGAGCTGCACAGGAACAGAGTGACCTAAGGAGATCTTGTGGTTTTGTGCCAGTTACTTATTTCACTCAGACATTTTACAACAATAATATTGCCCACCGGCTCATTTCTATAGAACAGGTCATGCAAATGCTTTGACTGACATGGTCTGTGTATGGCATGTATGTATACAACGTATAGAAGGGTGTCTAAGTGAGTAAGAACTCTCCCAAAGTCAGGCCCATGAATAATGACTCTATAGCACTGTGTGATTTTATAGATTGAGGCTATATTTTTTGGTCCACAGCTATAAACCCTACTATAGAACAAAGTACATTTGAATATTAAACTAACAAACAACCCATCTGTCCTCAAGTTCTGTATGATTTTAAGCATGTAGCCAAGTGGGGGCTGAGAAAGCCAGAGTATGAAGTTTAAAACACTCTTTCATTTCAGCACTACAATCTCACTGGTCTAGTGTCAGCTGTCTCTAAAACTACTAATTCATGATACTGAACAGGGGATGCCCAGATTTTTTACTCAGGCTTTTACTGTTTCCATACTCCATCACCAAGTCCTCCATTTTTACTATGACTTCATTAGATTTTGTCTAATAGAGCGTTCAGAAAACAATCCAGCATTTTGGAAGACAGCCAAATTCTTTCGTAAGAAAATCTTTTATTTCTTTTCCTTGATCTCTTGAAAGGCTTGAAAATGGTGACCTGAACTTAAGCTATGGGACAGACTATTACTTGTTTGCTATGTGCTGCTTTGATTTCCCTGGAAAGGATTGGACTGTCATGACTGCTCGAAAACAGAATTTAGTTTCTCAATTAAAGTTCATTGATTTATTTTTTAAACATAACAGTGACACTTTTTAATTATTTTCTGGAAATACTATTGTTTTATTTAGTTTTGTTCTGTTTTTTTTCAGTTTAATTTTATTGCCTCGTGATGATCACATCCTTCATTTGGTTCATTCTGTTTTATCCAAAGACTTCACACATGGAGCAAAGCAGTGTGGAGAATATGCCTGTGTTTTTGTTGTCTTTGTTTTTAATTTGGATTTGAGTTTGCCACAAAAAATATTTCACATAAACAACAAACTGGCCAAATGCCTTGAGGCAACAAGCCATTTTAGCATTCAACTATTCGCATAGTGTGTGCACGTACATCTGAGAGTTTGCCAACATTTGTGTCTTGCTTGTGTGTGTAGGTGTGTAAGGTCATTTGGATTTGTTTGGATCTGTGACTATATGTGTTGTGTGTGTGTGTGTTTTTTTTCTGGTTCTAACAAGTCAAAGAAGTAGTAATTACTGCAGGCAAGGTTATACACCTGTGTATACAGACAGACACACAGACACAAAGGAAGACAAGTTGTTTATTGTAGTAAAACATGAAAGCTGACAGCTACAATCGAACATCTCATAAAATCAATATACTGTTTCTATCATGAAAGTTGCAGTGGTTAACAAAGCTAGCTATTTGGACGGTATCACACATTTTGATTCAAAGTTGTTCAGGGCAAAGACTGTAATATTTTCAACATTAAATAACACTTACCAATGGTCTTAAATGAAACTAACTTTCAGGGTATCCTGTAATTAAATAGAGGGGACTCATCTCTGGCACTGGACACTGTATCCCCCATTCCTTCCCCCACCAGTTTTAAACCCTTTCTTTTCCACAATGGAGAATGGCCTTATGTATACACTGATAAAGGTCCCAATCAATTTAGTAATAGTTTTGTCCGGTCTGACTCCTAAGCAGAGGGCTGCTTCAGTGCTGTGAGAGGCTCTTGTTAATTGTGTCTTGGCTCCAGGTCCTGTCACTGAAACTCCAGGGTGCTGTTGCTCCAAATGCATGCCCATGCTAGGTATATTGCTACTGTCACATGGTTTAACTTTGCAGTTAATCCACAGTTCGTGAATCAACTCTGGTCCATTACAGCCCTGTCTATTTTCTCTAGCCAACAAATGCTCTCATGAAAAGAGATCATTATGACAACATGACCTGGGACATGTAGGAAGTTTTGTTCGCAGTACTTGACAGTATTTTACACAGCAGAAGTAAAAGATAAATCTGCTTCATAATGTGATGCTTTCTACCACCTATTAATTATAGAATGCTACTTACATCAGCATATTTTTGCCATTTATTTTCTGCTGCTGGCAACATACAATTATGGTTTGCAGCACACTGAATATTACCAGTACACTAGACTATTAAGCCTTATGATATATTTAGTGCCCAGTTAAATTATAAATGTCTGGTAACTGAAGTAAACAACTTTAACAATATTGTAATGAAGTCACTTTTTTCATACAATTTCTACATTAGCTGAAAGTGTGTATTTGCTCTGAGGGTAGTCTCAAATATATATATATATATATGTGTGTGTGTGTGTTAGTGTGTGTGTGTGTGTGTATACATCTCATCATATTTCTTCTCTTCATTCTCCCTTAGTGTCTCACTATCCCATCTCATCCTCTCTGTCCTTCTTGTCTTCCTCCATCCATATATCTTTCTAACGACTGTCCCTTTAAGGTGCTGTCAGCCCTGACACCTCCCCTTTAAATGCCAGCAGACACATGCAATCTGTCACTACCTATCTACCAAATACAGGTGTGTGCACTTGCATGCGCACACATTTGTGCCCATCCCACATTAATGTGTGTGTCCCTCCTAGTACATGTATTCATGTGTTTGTTTGCCCCTTTCTACGTATGCATGTCAGGTATAATAGTAAGTGATGGGGTAGCCAGCAGTCTAAACAAGCTTTAGCTCAGGGGGGCAGCACTCACTATCTTTCTAACTGCCTGAGAGAGAGAAAAGACAAAGAGATAGAGAAGGTAGGAGGGGGAAGGAGGTGCATAACATTTATCATTTAATAGTAGAAGAAACAACTGCGTTTTGGCTGGGCCCACAGAGGTCAGCCAGCCGAACAAACGTTTGTCAGCGATGGACTCATTGAGTGAGGGATGTTTGACAGCACTGGTCAGTTGAATGCTGTGTGACTGAGTGATAAAGTTACCTCAGATCAGCTGGTAATGTGTTGGTGTTTGCCCATTGGTCTAAATGATTTGACACAAAGAAGTAGTGATGACCACTTTGTATATATTTTTATGCTAGATTAGCTATCATAGCTAGTTGTGTCTGTAGAGGGGATTTACCAAAGATACACCAACAAAGGTACGTTGACCATGGGCCAGCTAACATGTAACCTTGTGTTTCACTCTGACTGTATTTGTCTTCCATTTAAGTGTTTTTAGTTGTTAGCGGTGATTTTGGCAGTAAATGTTTCAAGAACTGGAATTTAGCAGCGCAGAGCAGTTAAGTGGAAAGTGAGTGTCTTTGAGGGTAATCATGTGTCTTACTGGGCCGTGTTTCAGTCACAATTTCATGATTTCTCTGTTGATGTACAACAGAAAAAGCTTAAGGGTGGGGTCGGAGAACTATTTCTGGAGCATTTTTTACTGAATTGCTTGAAATCCTCTTCACACCGCGATTGCATATTCCTCTAGTCTGTTTACTACACAGATGTTTGAAAAGTACTCATTTGCACAACATTACATATATTTATGTATAAATGCATTTTTATTTTTGATAAGTTAATGTTACACCACCGCTGTAGTGACAAAAAGATAGTTTACATTATAGAATCTTTTTAACCCTACAACAAAAATTATAGATGGTCAGATATGTTTTAAATCTGCAAAATCTATTCCTGAACAACACGAGGAAGCATCATTTCACGCTGCAATTATGGATTGGATCCTTAATGTGTGCCAGTTCATGTCGGTACAAGTCCCAGTGTGTTTGTCTTGGAACCTCTGGGGCTGACAGGGAGGTTAATCCACTATTCAACCCGAGTCGGAGTGTCTCTCCTCGGGGGTGCACGTAGAGCAGCAATGGTCCCTGTCACCTCCAAAGCCCCGGGAGGAGAACCCCCCTCCTTCATGATGCACCACAAAAGGGCTTATCGTCCCTCAGCATCACAGCAGCGTTCTAGCGAATTGGAAGAAATGGATGTTTGCGCTGCTGGGCGCCAATAAGTGTGACAAAAAGTGACACAACACACATATATGGTCTGGCACATGCGTGTGAGCAGTTAGACGCAGACTGCTGACAGATGGCAAGATAAAAGGAGGGACGGCACACACAGGCTGATGCACAGTTTTTGTATTTTATAAACACACGCAGACACGCATGCACTTTGGCAAGCACAGACACAAGCCGACAGACAAAAGCTAACTAGCAGCACCGGGTGCTACCTGCTGGAAGGAAATTGTTTTTCTCCCATTCTGACTTTCAGTCTGGTGTTGCCGAGAGTGTGTCCATGTGCATTCACGCATACGTGTATGAGGCTTGACAAGGTTTGCTCTGCCTTTTTGTGGATCAATCCATGTGGGTTCCTCTTTTGTGTATTTGTCGAGGTTATTTCTTCGATTCAGTGTCATGATTAAACATTTCCGTTTTCATTGACAGAGATATTATGGTTTTAATCATTTTCAGTTGTCAGGGCCGTAGAGTAGTGAGTAAGAATTCAGTGATGCACAGGCACACTGGCCATCTTTTGGTGCTGTAAGTGTTTGATTCAGCCTGTTGTACATGTTAGAGAGTTCTCTCTCTCTCTCTCTCTTTTTTTCTCTCTCTCTGTCTTTCTCTCTGTCTCTCTCTGTCTTTCTCTCTGTCTCTCTCTGTCTTTCTCTCTCTCTTTCTCTCTCTCTGTCTCTCTCTCTCTTTCTCTCTCCCTGTGTGATGAATGGAGCCAGTCAATGAGTGGGGTGTAAGGGTGACCTGGCCAGGGGGCCTATGCGTGTTTGTTGTTGTCTGTGCCTCTGAATTTACGTGCGTATGACTAATTTAATTGATAGCATGCCACCGTGGTCAAGGACCTCCTACACTCATGCAAACACACACACATACACACACGATTACACCGGAACACTGAAATACACACTCGGTTCAGGGTGGGTAGCGAATGACTGATTTACAAGACACACCAGTGACTATTGACCACATGTACTGTAACCTGAAAAATGACTTTGTGTGTGTGTTGTCACTCAGGCTAGTGTTGTTAATCAATCACTCACTACAGACCCTGAACTTTGGACACAAGTAAAGGAAATAAATCTACTGGACAAGAAGTGGAGGAGAGAAGAGGGATGGCAGATTTTTTTTCTACACTGTTACTTTTCATGTCATTGTGGGTATGTTGCTAACACTAAGATACAATTTTAACATTTTCCTCGGATCAAACATATCAATGGATTAATTTTTTCTAAGTGTAACTCAGCCGTTAAAATGGTTATAATCACACAACCCTCCTGCCTCACATGACATGTTTTAGTGATGGCTGGACCTTTAAGCACTTAAAAATGTGTATAATATAACATGGGTCATATCAAGCCACCTTCCTCCCTTGAGGTTATAAAATCCAGATTGTGTCCAAACACGTTTGCTGCACTGAATTACTTATTCCTTTATGTTTTCCACTGGGCACAGATGGTCACTCTGATCCACTCCATTACTCACACTGCACTTCATTCTTGCTCACGCCAAAAAAGAATATCAGGGCAGAAACAGAAATGCCACCATCCATATTGGCAAACCGAACTGTCAGGGGGAAAAAAAACCCTCAAAATCCAATGCTGACTGGAAGAAAAATGATATATTTTGAATTTATGAATCATTTTTGCATCAGGAAAGAAAAAATCATGATTTTTAAGTGAATCAATTTGTCTGATTTCTTTTCTCTTTTTTTGCTCACCTACTATATGACTCCTGCTGTCACTGTCTTAAGGCAGCGAAAACAGCTTTGGGAAAACTGTGTCAGCAGTCAGACATCTGTTCCCAGTTATTTGGTATAAAATCAGAAATTGGTCAAAGTGTGTGTGAGTGAGCGAGATTTTGTCTCCTGATCATGAATATTAACTATTTGCTACATGATGAAACAACAGTGAAATAAGAGAAACTAATGTTCAAGAAAGTAAATACAAATAGATAAGGGATTAAAACCAATAGAATAACAAATAAAAAGTACATACTCGATTGAGTTGTTTCCCAAGTATCCTCATTCTGCTTTGGTGGAGTTTACATTAACACTTTCTAAAGGTGTGTACGGTTCTGGACAGTTTGACCAAAGTGCAAAGCAAATGGCTTTGTAACAAATAAATACATTATTGTATTACAAACAATAAATAAAGCTTATGAAATACTTTACACCGAAGAGCAACAAAATTATCTAATAATGAACAATTAAAACAGGTTTTTCCTCATAATTTCGGCCAAATGTAGTTGTGGATCTAATTTGTGCAGGTGTTAAAAAAATGGACTTGACATCACGCACTAGCATGACTCATTGGTTATTAGTAGAATTAGGTTATAACACAGAGTAGAGACTGCTCCCCCCTCACACATGCACACACATCACTTTGTCTCACCATCTCCTGTCTGTGTAGTGAATGTGTTCAGTGTTATTGTGTTGTTTTTTGATGTATTACATTTCTTTTGTCACATCTTTGCAAAGTTCACCATTTTGTCTCTGTAGTCTCTAGAGAAGTCGACGTTTGCTGCTCTTACAGTTAAGACAAAAGATATAATTTACAGTGGTTGATCTGTGGTCTGAGGTGAAAGGCAAGCAGAGAATAAAAATTGGAATTGTGGGGCTTTATTGGTTTATATGGAGGAAGCTACTCGCCTCATGGGAAAGAAAAAGGTGGAAAGAAAGTAAATGGCCAGGAAATTGATGCAGTTCCCTGTCTCCCAGTAGAACGAAAGTCAGGGAGGAAGAGAGTAAGGGAGGCAAGGGAGGTGAGGAATGGAAAAGATAGCTGGAGGAACATGGAGAGGGACTGCATGAGGAGGAGGTTTAGAGCATTTTGGTTTTGGGAGGTCAGGCCTTGGGTCAGTGTCAACTCAATAAAATACACACAAACAAACCAAAACACGCACACACACTCACACATTCACAACCGTCTATGTACACATTCCCTCGAAGCTCACACAGCAACACGCCCAGTGGTCTCTCTGTGCTGCTACTTTGGTGGTTTGGGACTGGTAGCTACACATACTGACATTGGATGAGGGAAAATAAACAGCCTTTAACTTACAGACTGAGCTCCCTTCCCCTTCACCTCTAAAACTGTAGACTGGTGTCCTGCTTGTGTTCTATTCAGTGAGTACTTGAGACTTAATTGGGGTGACATCTGCTCAGTCTGAGTTGTTAAGAAGCATGTCTGCAGTATAGAAACGTTTGGTGAGGTACTAAACCACTGACCATTGTGTAGTTTATTTAGCCGTAGTGATTTGAGTTTCTGTGGGAGGAGCTTCAGCCATGCATTTGACATACTGTTTATGTACTCTTCCATAGTCAAATAGTAAGATTACTGTGGATGTGAGGACATGTTGACTTAACCTTATAGTGAATAAAAGCTGATCTTAGATTTAATGCATACATATATTTGTGTTTAGGTGAAGCTGCTGAAGTGAGCATTTAGCAGTCACCCTCATGGTTTTAACAAGCCCATAGGGAATAATAGCATCATACCTGCATACAGTATAGTCAGATCAATGTGTGTGCATGCTTTTTTTTGTTTAATCCAAGCATCAGTCTGCCTATTAATCACTTCACTATATACAGTGTATCAAGTGTCTTACCAATCACACAAGTGCACACTAAATGTAAATCTGTATTCTATTTTTAAAGCTGGTCAAAACAAGTAATCATTGTAAACATTAGTTAAACACAACAAATACATTTCAGGTGCAGGTATGCATTCACATGACTCTCATTAATGTTCAGTCTAAGCATACTGGGACAGACGTGGTGCTCATACCTCACTGGCATCTACAGGAGCCTAACAGGGTCAGCTGGTGTGGGGTTCCACATAGAAAATAATGGAAGTGGCTGTTTTGATGCATGCCGTTCACCACTGGTGCATGTTGCTCTTAAAACCAAGTGTTTGTTCCTATCACATTAATGACTGATATGCTTAAATGATGCTGTTCACATCAGATCTGATTTTATCTGGGAAATTGTTTTTAACACTGCACCAAACCTAAACTGTGAACTGCCTGTGACACTCTGTCTGTTCCTCTTCATTTAATTTTAATATTTTTTATTCAACTTTGCAGTTTATCTCATCACCCATGTCTCTCTTTAATGGCAGTAATAATAATGAAAAATCTCTCCTCCCTGTTGGCAATGAAGAGACCATCAGACGCAAGTAGAGAGAAGAAGAAACGGGGAGAGAGAGGGGTCTGAAAATCACATTAGTCAGACTGAATGGCATGTTTTTTTTCCTTCCTTTTTTTTGGTGGATAAAAGGAGAACAGTGTGCCTATCTATGTTTGTGAGTGTGATTGTGTGTGTAAGAAAGCACTCTGCTGATATTAGCTAGTTCTTCATTCACTGGCTAATGTGATTTCACTTTAAATACGACACACACAGACACACACAGACACACACAGACACGTGCGTGCGCAAGCATTTCAAAAGACACTGGAGGGACAGAAGTTTATTTACATTTCCTTATCAAGGTGCTCTTTACAATGCCATCAATGCACATTGTGTCTCAGTGAGACTGTCCTTTTACTAGTGAATACATATTAGAGCAAAACATCTGGCTGAGCTGAAATGTGGCAGAGTTACAACATGCAGCCAGAAATAGCTTGAGAAAAGCTGATGCAAATGTGTCAGTGTGCTGCCAAACTGTAAAGTTTTGAAAGCCCACAAGTGCAACCATGGTGCTAAAACATCTGAAAAGGGGTTGAAAGAAGATGAATAATGTGTAATGGTTATATTAGTAGGTGGCAGTGAGGAAGGCTTCAGTCCTTGGCAAACCCAGCAGTAATGGCAGCCAAAGTGACACCAAAATTATGCTGAAATTAGCCCCTTCTCTCACAATAAAACAGTGGAAAGCAATTTCAACACGTGATCATACAGACGGTGCAAGATGCTGTTACAGCATCATGACCTTGAATGATGTATGTGAGTGAGTGAGCTGTGATCTCTGTGGGTGTGGGATTGAGTAAGTTTTCAGGATTTCCAGGTTTAATGAATGTCATACTGTTATAGTGCTATGTCTGATTTCGAGTTTGTCATGCCAAATGTTGAGTTTATGCATCCTAACAAATTATGCTTAATTACCTGCACACCATGCTAACATGCTTTTTGTATGTTAGCCCTGAGATGGGAAAGCTTGTACAGACAGATGACAGAAGGGATGAGGTCAAGAGGGGCAGTGCAACAATTCAAAGAAGAGCTAATAATTAAAGGATAAAGGTAGAGGAAGAGAAAAAGGTTGAGATGAGAGGAGAGAATGACCAGTAAAAGGAAGGCAGCAGTGACAGAATTACAGATAAGCTTTAGATTAGGAAGTCAGTGAGAGATTAAATACATGGTTGGGGGCTTTTGGGAAAGTGGCCACCGTTTGGGCTTTGAGTGGTATTGGACGAGATGAGACAGGACAAAGGAAAGTAAATTGGTCGAGAAACAAGACTTAAGATATGAGGCTGATTCAAGTGAAAGAGACAGAGGAAACTCACAACCAGGGAAGGCAATTTGACATGAGAGACGGGAGTGCACAAGAAGGGGGTGAAGCAGAGTCTTTGGATGAACAGTAAAGTGAATGGACAGAGTAATTAGAGGATGTGCATGTACAGGAGGGAAGCAAATAGAAGCTAACAACTGAAGAAAAAGCAGGAGGAGGGATGGGAGACGGGAATCAAGAGAGGACAGATGGAGAGACACAGATGAGGAGAGGTTTGAAGAGGGCAGACAATGAATACAACATGAATAGGAGGTGAGGGGGTAAATAAAATGAAGAGGAGGAAGTAGAGATGAAAAGAGGAGAGGGGAGTTGATAAACCAGGTCCATAAAGGTAAGGTAGGAGGGAGAGAAGGGAGGTGAATGAAGGGTTGAGAAGGAACAATAGAGGGCTGAGAGAGAACGGGTTTTTTAAAGAAACCGTGGTTGTTTTCGCTGATAGGAAACTTAATAAATTAAAATGTGCAGACAGAATGAAAGATGAGGACAGACCGAGTCAAGAGATGAGTGCAAGAGTAGGGATGTTACCGCACGATGTGAATGTAAAATATTTTGGAAGCATTTTGTAATAACTGGAGGCGCATGTTCAAAGATCCCCTAATTTGTGAAAAGTAGAGGTCACAGACGGACTCCATTTCTCTCGCCACAATAACCCGCTAAAATTAGGCTTTTGTCATCAATGTGAAAGGATGGAAACTGGTTCACTGGATTCTGCAGCAGTCACTGGTCTAATCAGCAGTGATGTGAACACAACACCAGGGTGAATGAGCCGATTTTTTTGACATCTTTCAGAGAACAAACACAGTAAACAGACCCGTCCACCACCCAACATGGTGCCGGGAAATCAGAACCAGAGAGGCCACCACCATCTTCTGCTGCAGGCCAAAAGGAAATTTTAAAAACATAACACAATCAGTGACCGAAGCGCCTACCGTGGAGGCTCCCACACTTAAAAAGAAAACCAACCAGCGACAGATCCATTTTACCAGTCTGCACAGCAGCCACCAGCTCGCTGCTTGAATCTGTGAAGATATTCCCTTCCCTTGTGTCTGTGTCTGTGCTCTGAAACTGCATGCAATGACGTTGCTCCCTGCAGTTGTGTGTCTGTGTCCTAGTGCGAGCAAAAAGGCAAATTTGTCTGGCAGTGTGAAAGGAGGCAGTCACCAGCAGCAGCACCCACACTTTAAAAAATATGCTGTAAAAAATGTATAAGACATTAGTCCCACTTCTTTTTTTTTTTTCTTTTTACTTCTGGGTTAGGAGAACAGTGAATACTTGGTCTCCAGTGTCACATATTTTCCGACTCAAGTGTCATTTGTATTATAAAAAACATTAAGGGCAGGAAGAGCAGTGGAGGGGTGAGAAGAGACGTCAGTAAGGTGGACACAGATCCGGATCAGGGACAGCTACGTAATGATGAGCTATGGAATTGGTTCCAGAAAAACGAATAGGATGACTCATAAAAACTGAAAGTTTTACTGAAATGCATGTTCACTGATGTTGAAATATCTTAAAAACCTCACTTGACTTGAAGTAAATGTTGGCAGAACAGAAAGGTGGAAAAAGAAAGGATCAAAGATGAAGGGGATTAAGGGAAATTAAGGGACACGGGTGAAAAGGAAAAGATGCGAGACAAAAGAGGGTGAGAAAGAAGTTCAGAGAAAAAGGTTGGCATGCACTGCAGGTAAAGGGGAAAGGTGGAGAGATGAGAAGAAGCAAAGAGGACAGAGGAAGAAGGAAGATTTAGGAGGATCAATGCCACGGAGAGAAGAGCAGAGAGGAAAACACAGAGAAAATGGAGAGGAGGTGTATAAGGGTGGTGGAAGTAAAAAGGGAAGAAAAGGCGTTGGACAGCTTAATGCTGGAGGAAAGGATGGCACAGTATGAGTGGATTGAGGGAAAAGGAAGAGGAGGAGGAGAGATGAAAGAGAAAGGGAGGGAAAGGACGGAAGGAGGGAGGTGAAATAAAAGGAAGAATGGTAGCTGCAGGATAAGAAAAAATGTGTCGCAGTGGCAGTGAGAGGGTTTGGCTCTTTTCCACACCTGAAAAAGAAGCTGGCCTCCCTCCTCAGCTAATTCAAGGAGCCTAAAAG